>JARHVA010000257.1:2910000-3012500 GCA_037957365.1 Torreya grandis
TAGCTAGTTTCATATGTAATCCTTAATCCTCCTAGAAAGTATGACATGAGATAAAAATGTGTGTTCATTAGTAGAATAGGTTGTTCATCCTCAACACCCAACTGTGAAGAGATTTGCCTACATTCCAATACTCTGAGGATGGATTAAGTCTGATGTAATTCTCGCACCTAGTGTTTGGTGTAAGTATAAATGAATACTAGAATGATAGTGGTATTGAATGCCTTGAGCATGATTGTAATTATAAATATTTAAAATATAGGCTTAATGAAATTATAGATGGTAGTATGAGTAATTAGGGTAGAATAGGGATTGATAACCTTGATTTTTCTCAACTTATTTATTATTTGAATATGATTTTTCCATCTATTTTCCATCTAGTAGATATAGGTCTAATAGTATTATATTTATAGTGATTTTTAGCTTGTGTAGAAAATAAAATGTTCTTAGGCTAACCTTAAGAGGGGAATAAGTCTTAAAATAGAATTTGGTTAGTGTCCATTTAGCGGGCTTCTAGGCACAATGGGTTAGGATCTGGGAATGCAGATATGGGAATGTGTTTGAGTTGACTAAAGATGTATGTGGTTTGTACAATAGATGGAAAAGTATGATAAAGTATCTATGATAGGTTTATGGATAAGATAGGAATAATGTATCTCAATTAACAATCTTAGCATCCAAATACCACGTTTAGGTGATTACATTTTTGCCTACCCCCCTTTATGATAAAAATATAACAAAGTGAATGATTAGTATAAAATAAAAAGAAGCATACCTAGACTTACCTAGGAAGTGAAACATGTGTAACTTCATGTGAGTAATGTGAAGTTGGGTTTACATATATGAAATATGATCTAAATCAATGATCTAAAATAAAAGGTGCAAATATTACTCCTTAAGAGATTATGAAAAACAAAAAACTATGCTAAATAAAGTAACAGAGTAAAGCTAAGTAAAGAAATAAGAAAGAGGAAATGAATGAATGCACCTCATTGGGTATGTGAACCAGTTCATTAACTTGGTGACAACCTATGTGTGTGAGTGTACATAGTGATTAAATCATTGAATATCTTGGACCGAGCTAATAGCTTGCTCAATCCTCATATGTGGGTGGTTCAAAAACTCAATCTAGTTGTGAATCCATCATTGCCCACCCCTGCTTGGTGGATCATGACCTATTAATATTTTGGATAAGATTTTAAGTGTGTTTAACACTTTCATGTGAGTGGCTCAAGAACTCAACTAGCCTATGACTTCATCATTACCCACCTATGTGTAGTAGATCGATCTAAAAATTAACTATGTAAAGTGTTGAAATTATCTGAATCGGTATATCTAACTATGTATGTTGGCTCCATGGCCACTCAGGTACCTTAAGAAACTTTGGGCCACTCAGTAATGCCAACCACTCTAGATGGAGTAAGGCATGAAAATATTGATAGCCTTTAATATGATAACAAGTGTATATATACTATAGAATGACATGGAGTTTTCCATTCCATCTAATCAACCTATATATAACTAAACATATGGAAACTATGTGTGGTACACATACCCCCAATTTGATATCTGAGTATATTGACTATGGACTACGTATGTAATAACTATATCTATGTATATGAATTGAATGTGGGAGTGATCATACCACACATTATGCACATGATCTAATCAATTGGTATGAATCTAAGCTAAAATGAGTGTATCTGAGTAAGATATAAACATAATAATCAAACATTTGATTATATCTATATAAATATGTACTATTCCTTAGTGTATGATTATGGTTAATCTAGACTAACCTAAAGCTAAGACT
This sequence comes from Torreya grandis, assembly GCA_037957365.1. Lineage (NCBI taxonomy): Eukaryota > Viridiplantae > Streptophyta > Pinopsida > Cupressales > Taxaceae > Torreya > Torreya grandis. Next base: position 2,911,811 of record JARHVA010000257.1, read on the forward strand.
TCTAAATAATAATACCATGTATTGTAAAGTAGCACTCTATGGTTCTAGTTTCCAATTCTAGTGCTAATGTCTATCTAGTCTAATATTGTGATGACTAAACTACTTTCTAAGTCCTTAAAACTAAGCTTGTGTGTTAAAAATGATATGTGAATAGTAATGTAGGAGCTTGATCTATGTGATAAACCCCTATGAATGCCCTTTATTTTGAGGGTAGTTGTTGAAATGTGTAAGAACTATCCTCAAAATAAAATAACTCTATAAAATGTGCTAGTTAGATCATATATGATAACTACATGATATTTCAATACAATGTGAAAACATAACATCAAAATGTAAAAGAATCTAACCATAAGTGAGTAATGTAACATGTATCTTGTAATCTAGAATTCTACAAGGGTGTCAATATAGATGTAATAAATGTGTATAATAGTAAATCAGAGTAACTACCTAAGGGTATTGGGCATAATTCCATCATGACACCTAATTAGGAAGAGTAGATGTATGAGGTCCACCATGGCATCAAAAATTAGTGTGTGTAACAAGAAAAGACAAGTTTCATGGTGAAGATGCATACAAGAAAGCATACATATAAAACACATGAGGCATGTAAGGGTAAGCCAAGGGGTCAAAATACAAGGGATATGGGAACATGTCAATAAATATAAAAATGAACACATACAAGGGCATGTTTAAATGTCCACATATGTAAGCAATAAGAAATTTTGGCTTAGACCCACTTAGAAGGACACGTTCAAATGTCTACATATATAATCAAGAAAGTAAATAAAAGGGACATGGACACATCCAAGTCATACATGAATATAATTGGCATCAACCCAAAGAGCAATGATATGTTCAAATTCCCTCAAATATAATAAGCATAGGAAACACAATCCAGTCTAAACTAGGAAAGCTAGAAATAAACATATATATGAACTATGTAGTATAAATATGTGTAAATGTAAGGATGTAAATATATCGAGTCTAACTAGTGATATTCAAAATAAAATCTAAGAAATGAGTAGTAATGATCAATATCAAGATATATAAATGTGTAAATTGGAATGTATAGAATGTAAGGATAGAACCTAAGAGTAGGAACTATTTATGAGATGCCCCTAAGTGGGCATATGTATCAAATTAATAAACCTATATTGGTTTATATACCCCCAATGGTTAAATTGATTTTAAATTTAGATTATTTTAGTGTATCAAAGTCCTATATGTAATCTGCAAGCATTCACAAGAAAAAGTGAAGCGTATATGTATGATAAGACTGACTATACTAAGATAGATAGCATATGTAGTGTATATAAAATAGAAGAAATGTAAACATAGTAATGTATGCAATCTTTAAATATTGTGTTTTTTGAGTAATATTTAATTTTTTATATGTTTTGGCATATTATATTGTTTTTATATTTTATAGATATAACTATGTACAAGCAAATGAGAATAAACTATGTATAAGGAGCAAGAGAAAATAAAGTATGTATAAGAAAAGAGAAACCATAATAAATGATGAGTCTCATGGGAGACTCACTATCACTGTGGCCTATGTCAAAAATAAGAATGATAATGTCTCATGCAGTATGAATACTATGTTGTAGTTAAATGTGGTTCCAATAGGGATATGAGTATTGTTCATAATCAGAATCATAATAACCTATAATTCTAGAGGGAATTACCTCATGCTATGGAGTTGACCTTCTTGAGTTTTGATTTGGTATATTAATTATGATTTTACCCTTTGAAACTATGTTTGTTATAGATAAATGGTTCTATGGAGGCTCTTTTGATAGAAACCTATTTTGAGAATGTTTATTGACTTAGCATGATTTTGTAATTACAAATTAAGATATTTATATTTATATAACATTTCCTATATATCTATAAGTTTTACCTTGATAAATTGTATCTATGAATGATGTGCCTTAAGATGTTCAATAAATCCCAAACCTTGTTGACCAATAGTATTAATTTCTATAATAGGAGACGTGATGACTTGGGCATTCTTACCCAATCCTTGACCATGATAGTCAAACTATTATAGATATTTGTGACAAAAATCATACCATTTTGAATTTTGAACCTCATTTTAGAGAGCTATATTTTCTTGCTTTACATGTGCTTGTTGTATATTTTTTGGATTTGCTTGTGATTTTTGAACCTTTTGTTGTTCTAAGTTATGCTTTAATAACCATTTTTATATTATTTTTGAATTGAACCATTTTTGAATTTATATATGTGTCATTTTATGTTGTTTAGATGAAGTGTCACTATGTGAGTCATTTGTATCCATTATCTATTGTGTTTTCCTTTTCAATGTTAAACATTAATTTAGGTGGTGCCTATGAATTATATGATATGAAAAAAAATATTTGGATCTCCTCATTAGGTGTAGAGGGGGTAGGTTGATCAACTTATCTTTAATAATTTACCTTAATATCTCACTTGAAATCTTATTTGACCTTTGAATGTGTTTTGAATCACTAGTTGTAGATGTACTCTGTTGTGATTTATGATTTGGATATGTAACATTGTTTGCCACAAATTGACTAGGTGAAGATGTATATACATGATTTACACTATTGTACATTGGAGGTATTTGTCTTGTAAATTGATTTTTCAATGTTATAATCTTTTTATGTAATAATTGATTTTGATTTTGTAAACCTATAATTATCTTTCTCATACTAATAATTTTATCACAAGAGTCTCACAAATGCAAACCCTATTTATTCTTTATTGAACATATAGACAATCACCTTATTTATCAAATGTATTAAACTTTTAATGTTTTATTATGTAAATCTTAAGTTAGAATAAAGGGTTGAGTTGTCTAAATTAGTGAAATAATATGCAATAAATAACCATGGATTTTTTTCTATAGATTTTAACTTGATTTGACTTTATAAAAATAGTAAATAATATGTGAAAATAGAGACTTATTGATAAAATGACTATTATCGAAGATATGGGTATTTAAAATTGAGTTACAAATAGGTTTGAGTGTCATCAATAAGGTTCTTAGGTCATATTCTTCACTAGATAGTTATACCCCACATGAACAGTTGTGTCATGTGGCTCTAGTGTCTTGAAATGGTGCTAGTGTCCTCTTTATAGGACTTTTCCTATTTTATACGAGCACATGTGCCTATGTTTATGGTTTTTATTATTATGCACATGAAATCTAGAACTTTGTATCATGCCTAAAATAACTAATTTAATATGCAAACCCTAATCTTCCTTGCAAGTATGACATGCGTTGAAAATGTGTGTTAGTCACTTAGATAGGCTAAACATCCTCAGCACCCTATTATGAAGAAAGTTTCCTACATACCAATATTCTAAGGAGGGATCAATCTTGATGTAGTTTTCCCACTTAGTGCTTGGTGAAATTTCAAATGAATGCTAGAATGATAATGGTCATGAATGCCTTCATAATGTTTGAGATTAAAAAACTTTGAAATATGGGCTTAGAGTTTATATAGATTATAGAATGCATAATAGGGATTAATAATATTGATTTTTCTCAACTTCTTTCTTATTTGAATAGGATTTTTCATCTATTTTCCATCTAGTGGATATAGGTCTAATAGTATTGTATTTATAGTGATCCATAAATTGTATAGATAAAAAAATGTGCTTAGGCCAACCTTAAGATGGGCATACATTTGAAAATATATATATTCAAGAGTTTTAGGGCAAGGGACACTAAATCCAATTTGGGGACACTAGCACCATGGGGATCTAGTGTCCTTAATGTGGTGCTAGTGTCCAATTGGTAGGTTGTTGGGCACAATGGGTTAGGATTTGGGAATGTAGTTTTGGGACTATGTTTAAGCTGACTGAATATATTTTTGGTATTCACAATGGCTGAAAAAGGGTAAAAAGGCTTTAGGATAGGTCTAAGGATAATATAGGAATAGGATGTCTCAAGCAACACTCTTGCATCCAAATACCACTTTTAGGTGATTACACCTAAATTTTATTCCCATATTTTCCCCCTCATAATATTACCAAAATTAAATTTTATTGTATAATTCTCTTCCAATTTATCCCCACTTATATATTCTTATCTTTTACCTTAATTTCCTTTTCTAGCTCACCAATAACCTTTCCATCAACCATTCTTTTCTTCATTCTTCCATCCAAAGTTTGTTCATTCCTCCCTAATATTTTATCCTTATTTTTTACTTTCTCATTCAACTTTATTTACTCCTTCTAACTTCTCATCTCTCATTATATCCTATGATCATATTGATTTTTAGACCTACAAAATATTTTCCTATAATTCCTCACAATATGCCCTTCATCAAGAAGCACATTCCAACTTGTTTTTAAAATTAATTTTTAGAATTAACTCTTTTAATTTAATACAAAATAAAAATTCTTAACTATTGGATTAACCAAGTGTACAACTACCTTAAATATTGTATAATAACATAAATTTTCTATTTGTCATTGGGTCCAACTCACAACATCTCCCCAAAGAATCTCTAATAATTTTGAAAATATCCAAACATTAATACTAAGGGAAAATAATAGAATCTTACCCAAAATTCTCTTTCCTTTTTCTCAAACCATCCCTGTTATTAATTTTCATTTAAGTTTGAACTAAAATACTCTGATCGAATAGATTACACACATGTATTTAGAGAACAAAGTCATTATCTACTTCTTTAAATATTTTATCCATAAACCAAGGTTTTGGAAGTTAACTATAATTCATCAGATCCATTATTTTTCAATGATTATATAACTAGTCTTCTAAATATCTTCATTTCAATGGTTCCCCATAATGTTCCCTAATAACCATTTTGAAATAAAATTAATTTTTACATCCTCCAAAATTTTATAATTTACATAAATATTTTTTATTTCTTGAGAAGGAAAAAAATATTTATCCATGTTCCAAGTATTATCCTTAAATATCATATGTCCCTTGTCATTTATTTATTTTATCTTCCCTATCTTGCATATATTTTACTAAACTTGAATATCTTGTCCATTTCTTTCTCATTTTATTAACTCTAGATTTGTTATTCAAATCTAATTTTGATCCCTAAATCAAAAGAATATCTTATGTAATTTCCAATTAGAATTTCATTATCCCATGTTTCTAGGTTAGCTCCTTCATCTATAGTAATTTGTTTAACTCATGTATTCCATTGTGTAAATCCTAAATATCCTTTCTAGTCCTTCAATTTTTTATTTGGTTATTAATTATTTGAACTTTATTGTCCCATTATTTATATCATTTTCTATACCTATGCCATCATTATTTTTACTTATCTTATGAGGAATGAGATTTACCAATTTAATTGGATTGGATTCAATATTAAAATTTAATCCCTCACACCATGTTTACTCCCTTCCATACCCTAAATATTCATCTAAAATCTTCATCTTTCCATTTGATCTCAAAGAGTTATCCTTTCTCATTTCATATATTTTATGTTTTAAACCCTTGTAGTATTCATTTGATATATTCACATGAAAATATAATGTAATCATAGGATTATGTTTAAATTAAGTTGAATATCCATCCTAAATCCTTTTATCCGTATCTAATCTAAGAGAGTTTGTTAGATCTACTTATCCATCTTAGATCTTGATCTAACTTTCCATAATATTTACATATGATGAGATTTTTGAATCATATGAAAAATTTCAAATGGATATGAATAAACTCCAATGATTTTATCATTATATAATATTATATACTTTTTATAAATATACCATATTTGCCTCAGATCTTGAATTAAGATTTTCTTAAAATATTGTTATAATTTCCTTTATCAACCCATTAATAACTTTCCTTATATCCATAGTCATTTTCTTATTCTCTAATCCTATAGGATTTCCCAAATCTAACCTATCCAATACATATATAATCTCTGGATTATAGATTTTTCTATCCACCTTCCATAACCAATTATGATAATTTCATAAAATTCTTTTTTTAATAATCTTTTTCTTAAGACCCTTACACTCTCATAAAATAAATATCTCCTCTTTCTTACAAGATTTATCGCTTACTAATGATTTATGACCGTATACCTAACTTATTATCTAAATGTCTTATTTAGATACATCTAATTTCAAATTAGGTCTTAACTTGAATCCAAACTCTTCTTAAACACTTCAAACATCCTCTTGGAAAATATCTCATTCCTCCTTAGGCTTCTTTCATGATAGACTAGATATTAGCTTGAAACAAAAATCCTCTTCAAAGTTTCCAAAAAAATCTTCTTCTTCATTCTCAAATCGAGAATCATTCCCATTCATTTCATACTTTCTCTCCTTAACCCTTTATTTTTATCCTTTTATTATTTACTTATTCCATAACTCACCTAATTCCACACTCTTCCATAACCCCTTCATCCACAGCTTCTTATGCAACCTTTTCCTTTTCCCCTAGCTCTACTTAATAATATGGGTCAATATTGATGACATTAAAGCTCATTATATTGATTATGATAATGTAAATGATATGAATGCAATTGATGAAAATGGAAATATTTTAACTGATATTTCTCATGAATCTAACACTATGAATGAGAACAATAAGAATGATTATATTGTAAAATTACTGCTATGATTAAACATGAGAAAGTGTGATTTGAATTTTGTTTTTGTCATTTACTAAGTAAATTAATGAAATTATTTATGTTGTTAGATGGGAACAAGATAAGATAAATTTAGCAAAGGAATGTGCATATGAGTAAATAGATGTTATGAATGAAACTTTGAATGTTTCTATTCCACCAATTAGATATTCTAATTTTACTCATTATTGAGTCTATTTTTGCTATTGATTTTATAATTGTGCCTTCACTTACTACTTATACTCATGTCACTATCACTATATATTCTTGTATTAATGTATATTTTGTGGCTACTAATATTTATCAACCTTTTTATCCTACTTCTTAATATCCACTTTTGAGTATTTCTTAAAAAATGGTGTGTCTATCCCTACATGCGTTAATTACACTTCTCAATATTCACTCCTTCAACAAGCTATTTAGGATATGCAAGCCCAAATTCAAAAACTTTCATAAGAATCTCAGAAATCAATCCATCTAGTGGCTTATCATGATATATTACTCAATCCATTATATTAATAGGTCCCTATATAGCCTTTTCCCAATGGTTTCATTGAACCTAAATTTGAATTATTTAACAAGGGTGATCCTTGAAAAAATATCAAATAATTAAATGCTTAATGTCTTGAGTTTTCATAAAATGTTAGATTGTTGACTAATCTATTTCCTAAAAGTCTTAAGGATTATCCATTTTATTATTTGTACACCTTACCATTAGGCTCAATATATTATTTAAATTATTTTTAAATAGTTTATTAGCTCATTTTAAATCAATATTATCCAATAGGTAATGTTTTTGAATCTTTTATAGATTAAATAAGGAGTTATTCAACTTATTAGTCATTATCTACTTAAATTCAAAACCATTCTTATATATATATGTCTCTCCAATTTCTTGATAGTGACATGAAAAGTATTTTATATAAAATTTTCCTTAATAATGTTAATTAAAAGTAATTATTAACATCAAATAATCTTTTAAGGAAATTTTTCATATATTTAGGAACTATACGATCAAAATTATAGAGGCCAATATCTTAAATATGGGAACAATGTCCATAGATATAGTGGAGGTAAATACAAAGGTAAAATAATATTTAAGGATAAGGTTTATGATACTAATAAATTTCAAGCTTAGAATGAGACTAATAATGTAGTTAACATAGTATATAAACCCATTGATAGGTCTGTCCTTCCTTATCAAAAGAAATTATAATTTACATGACTGGTTGAGAATACTCACCAAGTGCTTAAATGATTGTTTGGATGAAATATGATTTAGTAACCTTTAGAATTTTATTTTTAATCATCTCATACTTTACCTAAAATTTACAATTTGAATACATATAGTGACTATAATAGAGTTTTACGTCATATAATAAATAGATGTTTTCCATTGAGACATAAGATTCACTATTTAATTTATATCAATGTGATTAAATTGAAAGGATAAATTAATACATTAAAAGAATGAATTTATCCAAATAATAAACATTTGAATGTATTTTCCAATCTTATTATAAATCATAATACTAAAAATAAGATAATGTTCATATGGTAACTCCTAAACAACAACCATCAGTTCAAAATGCTCATATCTTATATGGTTTCATAAGTGTGGTCATGGATACATGTAAATAAGATCCTTATATTAATTTTTATTACAATGAGATTCAAACATATGATTCTAAAAATAAACCATTATTCATATGCACTTTCATTTTTTACTAAAGGCGTAATGGTTGGTAATGGTTCAACTTTAAATATATGCATAATTAATTATATTCTTAGTAGAGGATATACTCAAGAAGATCTAAATGGTACAATTAATATTCCTAAATGTTATGATATAAGTACACATAAACTATTGGAGGTATCACTTTATCTATTATCATATGTCTTAATACCTTTCAAGTGTGGTTTCATGTATTGTTAAATAATAGAGCACGTGAAATATTAGATGCCTTTATATTAATCAAATTATTGCAATCCCATCTAAATACATCAATGTATAAAATTTATGCATGATATCAAAGTAATTAACATTTTAGGCACACATTATGAGTAACCAATTCAAAATGAGGTATTATCCAAAGTGAAATCTAAATAAAAAGTCATACAACCTTAAGTGAAAAAAAGTAGAGTTTAATTACCTACTTATACAAACACTACGGTAGTATTATCACAACCTCTTTCATTTTTTCAAGCTCAAACACCTATTAAGGTTTAAACTACACAATGTAAAATATTTATTCTTTTCAAGAGGATTGAAAAACTCTTGTAAATCATTTTTGAGATTATGATTACATTAATAGTGATGATGATTTAGGTTATTATATATGTGATTACATTTATGATGATACTATCATCACATATAGCTCCTTAGATCCATCATCCTTAGGATTTTAAAATATTTATCATGAATATAATTTGAAAAATTATTATGGACATTTATATATCTCATTTGCATCCATGGAATAATCTATTATACATATATTTATTTTCCTAATTTACTTTCTTTTTTTTTATCTGTAGATCTTTCCCTCTTGTGTCATGTATGAATTTTGGGTTCATCATGATTCTTTCTAACTTTAAATTGTTTTCATATATTTATTTATTTATTGTTTCTTTATTATTATATCTTTTTTGAATTTTGAAGTTACATTATTCTTTCATGTTTAAATTTTTAATTCCATCCTTCTAGCCTGTTCGTTTATTTTGATTTCCATGTTTCTTTATCCCTTGAATTTCATAGTTGTTTCCCATTCAAAAATCATTCAAATACTTACCAAAAATTACAACACATATATTGAGGTCTTCTAACATAGTGTAAAATGGATGTTTTAGGTTAGTATGGATCCTCTCTTTGTTCTTCTTTTCACTTTTGCCCCTATGTCTTATTTGATTGGTCTTTGACTCCTTACTTCTTCTTGATTTTACCTATTGTCTTATTTACTTATTTATTTATTTTTGCCTTTAACTCAAGATAAAACACCTAGTAAAGTTTAAAATTCATAATACAAATAAAGTGATTCTTTTCAAGAGGATAAAATAACTATTACAATGAATGGCCAAAATAATGATTACACTACTAGTGGTGATAATTTAGGTTACTATAAACTTCATCATTACATTTATAATGATACCAATGACACATATAATTCATTAGATTCATGATCCTCAATATTTTAAGCTTTTGATCATTAAGATAAGTTGATAGATTATTATGGGAATTCACTTGACATAATTATCTATTAGCATTACTTGCCTATATCTTGTGCTTCAATGGAAAAATGTCCTATTCATAGATATTTTTTTATTTGTTTTCTATTTTTTTAATCTCTAGTGATTTCTCACTTGAATCATGATTTAATTTTAGGTTCATCATGCTTCCTTTTAGATTTACATTATTTTCCTCTCTTGATTTGTTTTTTAATTCTTAATTCTTCTATCTTGTGTGAATTTTAAATTGACATTATCATTTCATGTTTTTATTTTATATCATTTATCTATTCCCTTAGTTTATGTTTATTATTTTATTTCTCTCGCCTTTGAATTTGATTTTTTTTCCCATTAAAAAATCTTGCTTGGAATTCCCAATGATGATAACACATATATATTGAGACACTCTATCCCAGTACCCACTAAGTTCTAAGGGAAGTTTTAGGTTAGTTGGAATCCTCCTCTTCATATTTATTCTCACTTTTACCCTTCAATTTTGTGTTGATTGATATTATCCTCTTTACTTCATCTTCTTTATCCCATTGTTTTATTATTCAATCCATTTTTTCTTTGCCTCTTGGTTTATTTTCTTATTTTGTCTTATTTTTGGGCCTCTTGATTTGTGTCTTACTTATTTCCATTATCATGAAAATGATTTAAAAAAAAATCTTTCATCTTTTAATATGAAATAGTCACACATTGTTATATATCATGCTTATCTACCTATTGATAGAGGTTTATATACACATTATTTATGAACATGGTCCTCATGGCATTATTTGAGTAAAATGTAAGATATGCGTGTGACATATGATCATGGACTTACAATTTCTTCATAGCTACATTGTTCATATACCTAAAGGCATGCTTACATTAGGGGTATGCATATACTAGGGACACTTTTAGTGGGTGATAAGTTATATGTTTCCTATTTTCCATTATCATATTTTATTTACAGATGTCTATATATATATTTCTCTATCTTATATCTCTTTTACTTTATCACATAGATACAATGTGTTTCTTTAGATGATCATTACATTGTGTGTTCTCTTGTTTAACTTATAACTTATCATATTTATATTTACATGTGCTCATATTTATGTGTGCTTGTGAGTGATGTTTGGCATGTCTTGTCTTATGTCGTCTATAGATGATCCTATAGAATTCAAGTTATTTTTCTTATGTGTGATTAATTACTTGTTTAACATTGATCATTTTTTCCTCCATGGTTTCAAATATACTATGTGTTTACAATTGTGTGTGTTTACATTGGTTTCCTATATTATTTGATATTATATGTGAATATTTTAACTAGTTTTAGATTTAGTTACCTAAATAGGCCAAAGAATTGAATTTAACTTAAAATATATAATATATATCTAAATTAAGAAAATATAAATGCAAAAATAGAGTATTATTGATTCATTAAAATTACTACTTATGTAAATTCCTTAAACTTTAAGACTTATCTTATCTAGATTTTTTAATGTCTATGATAGTGAGTACGTATAAATAAGATCTACAAGGGCTTTGAGTTGACTTAGATTAAAAAATAGACTATGAAACATAATAGTATAAGTTTGTTACTACTTGGTTTCCTATGGTAGTCAAATACATATACACTAAAAAAAAATAGGAAACCTTGTTGATATGTGATAATAAGGATTGTTATGACCATGTCTACAGGTGAATCCTCTAATTCAAATATATTTGGAAATTTGTAAATAACTTTATTTTTATTATATTTTATTCAAACCCTAGCTTGTACTCTTGAGACCATTGTGACTTAGAATATGGGTTAGAAAGGATGGGTTGAGATGACTTCAATCACCCCACACTATGTGACTAAGCACTGCATACATTCTAATATTCCAAAGGGTTCTCAAACCACACTTATTTCTCCCACCCATATGTGTGTTTGAAATTAATATAATATTAGTATGTTTTATATTCCTATGATGGCTTTCAACACTTCATAGCCTATGATTTTTACCTTACAATGGCATTCAAACTTAGATCAAGGCTTGATCCTATAAGAGGTTTTATATTTGGAGGATTTATGGAAGCTCCTCTCAATGTGTAAATGAATAGTAGATGTGATCTTGGTAAGTGATATATAAATGCTATATAGGAATAGGAATATGATTGATATGATATATAGTTGAATCTTTAAGTAATTTACCTCTGAATTGACATACAAAACATATAGTAAAACCCATAGGAAGGATTTTAATCTAGTAAAATTTTGTTATAGGTCCACAAAAGAGTCCAGATAAGGTAGATGACTCTGGTAATTGGATTCTATTTGATTATTGATAAAGGTGTCTAGAAACTAGGAAAAAGTGACCTAATATCAGGAGATAATTGATGTAAGATAATAAATTTTTTATGCATAGACTAGGGAGATTATGTGTATCAATAATAATAATTTAGATAGTTTGTTCCCATAAACATGAGAATGGAGAGGAGAGAGTATAAACAAGAGATAATTATGTATTCACAAGTCATGTATACTAAGGCTTGGTCAAAATTGACATTGTCAAGTGTACCAACTATGAGTGTCTATAGTTGGGTGCCATGATCTATATCATGCATGTTATTACATTTGGTATACTGTGCTTTGTTCACACATTACCATGGATTATATCATGCATATATTGTGGCTTGTTATTATGTGTGTTTAATTTATATACATTTTCCTTATAGAGGCATATTATTACATTGGGTCATATCATTTATCCTTTTTTCTTATTACATATATGCATATCATATTCCCTTTGTTTCGGTGTTACATTAGGGTATATCACTTACCCCTGCCTTTACCTTCCCTTATTTACATTTATCTTTCAACATATTAGTATTGGGTTATTGATGATATTTTATGATATTGCATTTATATCATTATATAGGTGTTTAAAAATGTGTTTTTAATATTTTTAAAACTTTTTATTTCTATATATGTTACATATGGTGTGTTCAATCATTTTATTTTGAGATGAGTGATGTGTAGAAACATTTATCTCAAAATAAGGTGTGTAGTTAGTCTATTTTATATTCGATTATAGATTTAAATTGGTTATAATATTTTAAGATGTTATAAATCTATGCCAAGCAGTTACATGATGGCTTTAGATGTTTGGTTCTTTAGATAGAAAGTATATTTTACCACATGGCATGGGTCACTAAGATCACATTTTTATAATTTTTACCACATGGATGGGGTAGCTGAGGCCCATGAAACTTTCAATTATTTGCATATCACCATTTATATTTTTTCCTTTTGATAAGTTTTAGATTTTCACATATTTGATTTTGTTACCTTTTATCAATTTATCAAGATATTGATCTACTTGCATGTATTCATGCATGCATGTAGTACACTAAATATGTTTATATTGGAGCATTCATGTAGTCAATAAATTCCTTAGATAATAATATGTATATTTTAAGACATAGTATTTAGTACATGATAATGAAAATATTGACACACATTTACCCAATATGACTTGGGCACTTAAACAAGGTCATAATCTACCGTTATCTTACAATTGCATGATATATTATGAGTCAACTTTTATATTTTTTTCTATACACCTATAGGAACTTCACTATCTATTTTAAACCTACTAAATATCATGAAAATACATCTCCAAACTTTTAGTATAGTTAAATTGTACATAGATTAATTTTATTAGGTTTAATTAATATTGTTAATCAACATTAACCTGATTTGGTAAATAATGACATGATCTAGTTAGTAATGACCTTATATAGTTAGTAATGACCTATTTTTAATAATTAATATTTTTGAAAATCAAATTTTACCTTAGGTTTGGTCCATTTTCTTAGCATGTTGGTGGTGTGAGAAATAACTGAAAGGGATTCATATATAAACAAATCAAGGTATCCTTCAAATGGGACTTAGAAATTATATATATATATATATATATATATATATATATATATATATATATATATATATATATAACACATTGATAAAATATGCCTTATTCTTCAAAAATTACAAATCTATCACTAGGGTAAGTCACAAGTTAATTTTGAAGCACACTAAATACAAGTCAAATAAAGCATTGTAAAATATCAAATCCAAATCATTATCTACACACACATCATGAAGGAACATAATTACATAATCACATTAGGTGGGAAAACTATGTTTATCATGATTTCCCTTGGAGTATCAAATATGTTGGTAGTATTTAATCATCAAACATGGGTTATTGGGGTTATATTATCCCATTACGCTTTCCTAGTATTTACAATTTTATATCTCTCATAAGAAAACCTAGGGTTTTGAGGAAAAAGAGACTGATTTATAGAGATATATACATCATTAGGGTGTTTAACCCTAAATTCATATGTGTGAGGGCATCTAGGTTAAGGGGTATTAGACTAGCTTTTACACAAGGATGGTAAATGGAGATAATTAGATAAATAATATTCTAAATTTATATAATTGAGATTGATAAAATTAGTAAGTTAAAATTATTGATAGATATTAAAATGAATATGGAATTATTATACTTAGTTGGTTTTCTTTACTCATGCATGTTTTATCTAGAACATGTTCTAAGCTGACTATAAGTTTATCCTAGAATAATTCTCAAATTATTGATATATTATTACTATGGCCATAGATTCTTGCATCAGATCTAGATGCATCGATACATGTATCTAAATTTGACATAGGTGTCTTGCATGGAATATTGACTAGATCTAGATATGACTAACTAGAGATTTATAGCTTTTGTGTCGCCTTTATTCTAATGTATACATATCACATGGATTGATTGTCACTCTTTGTCAAATAATCATACCCTATCTTCTTAATCCTTAGAGTGACTATGAAAAGAATGGGTTAGTGGACTCATAGTGTTGAGCTGTCAAACCCATTTATAAATGAGTACTACCTACATAAGAAATAATTTGAAGAGGGCCTCAAACTTATTTATTTATCCCTATGTGTTGGCTTATGTGTGTACAAGGATGTAATTATGATTAACAAAGACTTGTAGTGACCTATCTTATAACAAAGAAAATATGGCTCATGCACTACTCTTTAAATGATTCAAATATATGGGAATACTTCTTATATGATTGATATAGAAATAGGGGTGAATAGGTTAGGTTTTCTCACTTGAATTCTTGATTGAGTGTTTATTGGTAAGTTGTCCTGTGAGTTCCTAGTATTTTCTAGGTGAGGAATGATTGAGGGTTGATCTTGTATAGACCCCAATACTTTTTAAAACAATATAACACTAATACATTTAGGTTCACCTTTAAGACACATTTAATTTGTAAATTTGATGATTTTTTTGGAACTACACACTTTGTAGGAAAGGTGGAAATTTGCATCGATGTAGGTATCTATCTATGATGCAAGTGTTGATGAAGTTATAAAATGGGTAAAATTCTAAAATTGGTAGTGAAGTATAATGATCATGTTTAGATATTTTTTCATAGTAAAAGGCATGGTAACTAACATAACGTTGGTTGAAATAAGAGACAAATAATTTAGGAATAAAATGATAGTGAATGTGAGCCTTTTAGTAATCAGCAAGTCTATAAACAAAAGGTAGAACCATGATGTATATTTGTCAAGTTTACAATAATTAGGTACTACATGAATCAGATTTTAGTTTCTAAATTTTATCCATTTCATTTACTAATGAAATTACTAGTTTAAATGAAATAAATGCTTGATTGGGTGTGTATAACATACCTTGTATTTATGTGAGCCCAAATTGAGTTCTTTATTGGTGATTGACTTGAAACGAAGAACATATTACAATATATAATCAATGCATGAAATCTGAAATTGAAAGAATTTAACATGCTTGAAAATAGAAATAGCAAGGTCACGAGTACACTTATGTTAATGTAACCATCTTGTCTTTTAAAAATTTGATTTGAAAGGATGCCTTACTATAAATCATTAAAGTTTATATTAGGACAAATCTAAACCTAATAGATCATGCATATAGATATTAGAGGAAACATGTTCCCAACCTTGCTATAAATGTGAATTAAAACATGTCCATTGAGCTTGTTTCATCTCAATTATGAAACCTAAATATTTTCATGATATATTAGTGTGAGTGATTTAATCAAAAAAATATATATATGTAGTGAATATGGATGATCTAATCAAACCCAACCTATAATTATAGTAATGGTATATGGTTTAATCAAATCCAACTTATAATCTTGGTAATATTAAGTAATTTAATCAACTCAATCCTCCAAAGGTGAACCAATTACTATAATATATTGACTTAATAAAAATCCATAAAATTACAACCTAGGTATAACAAAATTCCATAATAATATTTAAAATCTGGGATTGATTTGATATTATAATTTTGGATGCCCTTTACATGGCATATGCACCTCATTTATGTCTCAAGTTGAAATTTGGGTATAACAATGGTACTAATATATAATGTTGCCGTAAATATGTATATGAATCATATAACTATGAAATATATTGAATTTTAAATTGGTGAAAGTGTGGAGGACATGCATCTATACATGCCATCACTAAATCTAGAGAGTATGAGAACTGTTGTAAATGTGGAGAGAATATTTCCATAACATGTTCCCATTTTGATCTAGGAATTTTGAGTACTGAATAAGTGTGAAGGTCATGCCTTTTTGACATGCCCCCACTATAATTTATAACCATGAAAGTGTGGAAACCATGCCTCTATGAAATTTTCCCACTGATATACCCCCATTTTGAGGTGAGGGGAAGTAGAATGTGGTACTTATCTTACCTCAAAAGGATAAGATAATTGTATAACTTGTGTATATATCATGTAGAATAAGTTATTTATTTGTATAAATAGATACAACATTGAATCATGTAGTTTGTGATCACATCAACTAAGAATTATGATATAGATCATGGAAATGTATAGAGAGTAAGAGTACAAGATCAAAAAGTAATCAAGTAGGCATACAAGAGCACTCAAAATTAAATCAACAAAAATGATCCAAGGAGGCCTCATACAAGGGGCATGTTCAAATTCTACATAATCAGAGAGACATGACTTAGTCAAATGCCCACATATCATAGAATGACATATTCAAATGTCCATAAAAAAAATAATGACATATGCAAATGTTTAAATTGGAAAACATAGGCACAAGTGACATAATAAATAGAGCATATTCAAATGCTTGAACAAGAAATAAAATTCAAGACAATAACAATCAAGGAACACACTCAAAGAAGTGATAGAATGGTAAATTAGGATAAATATAAGTAACCAACATGAACCTAGTATACTAGCCCCTAAACATATGTATTTATAAAATGTTAAGTACATAACATATCAAGTACACTATGAAAGGTATAATCATGGGTTTAGGTATGTGTAAGTATACATACTAAAAAACATGAGAATGGAAAGTGATCATAGAATAACAGATGCCTCAGACATACTTAAGATGTGATTGTAGATAAATCCCAACATTTGTATGTGAATATATCATGTATTTGGGTATGCTTGTATCACACTCAAATGAAGTGTGAAACATATGTGTATATAATAAAATAATTATATCTTATATACTAACATGAAATAAATGAAATATGCATAATAAATAGTACAATTAGGAGTATGCTAACTATTTTTTGTATTTTTTATTTTTTTTAATGTTTTTAGTATTTTTGTAATGTTATATTATTTCCAATTTATGAATCTTAATTGAAATTAAATGGGATTATTCCTCCCACTTGTAAGATAAAGGATTATCCTATGTTTTTCTAGGATCATATTTTTTCCACTAGTGTTTATACCACATCATTTCTAATGATTTCATATCACCTAGTAAAGAAATATCATCTAACATTGTTATAGATTTATCAGTGTGTCTATCATTTAGTATGCATATTAGTTTCTCTTAGAATTTTAAAGTAAGACACATATGTATGGTATAAATTACCACTTTCATTTCTATTTCCCAATATTGTCCAAGGTAAAATGTGAGACTTGGTTTGGTATCCATTAACCATATGATGTTATTTATCATGTTAGGTCCACATGTTATGGGTAAGTAAATATATCCAATAGATTTGAATAAAATAGAATATTTTTTTAATTCTTAGACAATATGCCCCAATCTAGGTAAATTATGAGACATTACAAAGAGTGTCCCAATTTTTTGTATCAATTTACAAATGTGAAAAGGAGACACAATCAATGTTTGCAGTAATTGTTAGATTTACATGTCTTTAACACTTTGGAGATTATTTGTATGTGGGAATATTGGTAGTATTTTTTCATTTATATTATAATGTATATGGATCACATGCATAGGTTGTCTCTCTTTGTCAAATTATCAAAGCCTATCTTCTTCATCCTTGGAGTGACTATGGTAAAAATGGGTTATTGGGCTCATAATGTTGAGCTACCTCAAGAACCTCTCTATCAATGGGCATTGACAACATATCCAATATTTTTAACAAGGCCTCATATTTATGTAGTTATCCCCTATGTGTTGGCTTGTTTGTCCACAATGATGTAATGTGTGATAAATAAAGACTTGCAGTGACCTAGCTTGTAACTTAGAAATTATGGCTCATGAATTTCTCTTTAAATTATTAAGACATGTGAAAATATTAATCTTATGAATAATATATAAATATTTATGAATAATAAGTGTTTTCTCACTTGAATGCATGATTGAGTATTTTTTGGTATATTTCCTTGTGATATCTTGGTATTTTTTAGATGAGGAATGAATTAGGGTTGATCTTATATATATACCAATCCCTTTTGAAAATATTTCAAACTAAAACACTTAGGTTGATAAATAGGATATGTTTTTTTTACAAATTAGATGAATTTTAGGCACTTGACACTTTGTAGGAGAGGTGGACACTTGCATCAACATAGGTGCCTATTTGAGATGCAAGTGTCTAGGAAGCTATAAAATAGGTATAGGTCCATTATTAGTAGTGAAGGATAATGATAAGGTTTAGATATTTTTTAGAAGTAAAGAAGGCTTGGTTATTATAATAGTAACCATTAAACTAAGAGATAAGGAATTAAAGGCATAAAGATAAAGTGTGTGAGCCTTTAGGTAGCAAATAGGTATATAATTACAAGTTACAACCATGATGGATATTTTATAAGTATATATGACTAAGGTACTACATGAATAAAATTTAGTATTGACACATGTCTTAGGATCACAATTACATAGATATGGAGATAGGTGTGAGTGACTACATAATCACTATTCCTCATTTCCCCATAGGTCATTACTGACCAACATTGGTTAGTATCGACCAATGATACTTACCCAATCTAGTGGAGCCAATCCTATGTAGAAAAAGGATCAACTCCAATAATGAATGAAACATAATTATATTTTATCCTAATTTACACTCACAAAATATATTTACATTTAAATAGTTACCCATAAAGCTTAAGTACTCATCTAGTTTTTATACTTACTATATTTAGCATGTTTCACTTGTCAAATGAATATAATCAATCTCATTTTGTTACATTCATATGTACTCTTGAGTATTATATTTTAATATTTAAATTGTTATATAAGTTTTTATCTTGATTATATTAAGTAATTCATCTTAATATAAATTAGGGTAAAACATATTGGTGAACATGTACACATATTGAATAGTTTAAAACCATATGTTTCCCTTAGAGTTTTAACCTTATAAGGTATGATATGTTTTCTTCATAAGGTTTAAAAATATCATTTTTTATTTCCTTACACAAAAAATATTTTTAGATTTTTTGTCCCATGGTTTCATGATCTAATTTTTTATTTCCATATATAAAAAAAATTCACCTTTGGCTGCATACTTGCATGATCCCATCATATCCCATCCAAAAAAACTAGTTCCCTTGCTCATCTAAGATGAAGTTCTAGATTAAGTGGAACCCATATAGATCAAAATCATATTCCTTGTAATTTAGCTAAAATAGATACAATGAATATTTATTCTTATTTTGATGATGTAATTATTGATGAATATGTGCAAAAAGATGTTTATGTTGATATGCCTCTAGTAGAACATGATAGTCAAGATAATAAAAATGAACATAATGATCAAAATAAATGAGGTCCTAGATAAAATTGACCCCAATATATCTAATGAGGTATATCCCAACCAAGTTAAATACTTATTCAATTTTTTTCAAGGACTCCATTAATACCATAAATACATTGGCATAATTATCTAATTTATCCTAGCATATAAGGATACACAAAAATCTAAGATTGATATATGTTACACACCAAAATAATATCATTTTATAATTATCTAATAATCCTTATTAGATATTACTTCATGTCACATGTTCAGACCTCTATTATTGGTACCATTCATATACTTACATCTCTATAGACTTATGTGACATCCACCTAATGTTTGGGGTCAACACAAGGAATCAAATAGATTCAATACTAATTCATACATAGGAAACATTTTCCCAACCCATGATGTCTACAAATGTTACATTACAAGCCTCTATTACTACATGGTCCTTTGAGTATAATACTAAATCTCTAAATGTTAAGGGGTTGTAGCTAGAGAAAGGTGTATCAATAACGAGTCATTCCATAGATTTTCAAGATTTTCTCCATAACCCATTATCCATTGGGCTAAAAAAATGAATTTACCAATAATATTAATATCTCAAAATATCCCATTATATGAAGTTAAATTTGATACCAAGGAACACCTTAGTACTTCCATGCACCACATTTAGACTATGCATATAATGATAAACTATTGACCAAACTATTTCCAATAGGTCTCAATTACTATGCATTGTGATGGTTACATGATATAAAATACTAATTTTTAAGATTATTAAACACATTATAAAATAAATTACTAACATATTTTTCCATCAACATCAGTGAGAAGATATCATATGCACAAATTGCTAAACTAAATAAAAAATATAATGAGCCATTCATTGACTATGTACTTCAGTACATGACCATGCTAGCCAAGGTGACAAATTTTATGGATTAAAATTAATTATATGATATATTCATGTAAATATTTTTATCACTACTCCATGAGTCAATTATACTCAATATATTCAAATCATTTGATAAGTTATGACATATAATTAGGGACAAATAAGTCAAGTTAATATATTTAAACAAATTAAAGTATACATCTACTCATATAACTAATTAAATAAGAAATTTTCCAATAAAATGAATTCATAAGGTCAAAACAAATAATAACAAGAATGAGGCAAAGATTAAATTGAATGTAGTGTTGCAACCTACAAAGTAGTTACAATTGACAACTCCACTTAAGAGGCAATTTTCAAGATTATCATCCCCTCCTCATGTACTATTAAATAAGTTGCATGAGTGTAACCTTAACACACTCCTTACTCCATAATATCTTGATCCAAACATGTCTATATGAAATAACTATGATGTAAATGCATATTGTGATTATCATCATATTATAGGACATTTAACAAACATATGCTTCAAATTAAGACATAATATACAAGATATTAAAGATGAAAACATTATCAATTTGGTTTACCATACATATTAATATAATCCATAATACAATGGAAATAAAAATCTAAATATATTTAATGATCCATTTTAAAAACATGAGACAACATAAACTAGTGAAAATTTAGAGGTACATCATACATATAATATGCACCCTCTACTAGTAACATATGATCATCCAATAGATGATGTTGTCAATACACTTAGTGATAATATATTTTATAGGTCCATGATCACATTATATGACATCTATATAGTCAATGATTATTAACAATTTCATGCATTCTTATACAATCTTATATTTATGAACCCATACATAGTGTCATTATTAATAATGATTCAAGTGAGAACATTTGCATGATGGCATTTATACACTCCCTTACATACATGTGACATGATTTATGGGTTATATAAAAAGAATTATAGGGATTATATGGATAGAAACAAAATAAATTGGGACACATTATATTATCTCTCTAGGAACGCTCAACCAATTTAACCACACCATTCCTAGTTATATAAACTAGTAGGGTATTCAACATGTTGTTAGGATTCCCTTAGATAAAAATATTATGAGTAGTACAATCTACATTTCATCTATGTTTAAATTAAATACACTACAATAGGTTAGTTCTAGTTATAGGTGAATAATATGAGTACTCTCTAAAACTAGTGGTATCTCCTCCTCCACCCCCACTTCCACCACCACTATGATTTGTTAATATACCAATTCAAGACCATTATCTAAAAAGGGCAAATAAAACTATTAAGTAACATTATATAAAAAGGGTTTATACAAAAATTCAAGATCATTATATAAATCTATTTGGTAACCTATTTAGGATCATTATATAGAGATGGCTGGTATAACTATTTAGGATCATTACATAAAGTCAATTAATACACATATACAACATCTATATATACACCCAATTTAGAGGAATAAATTTAAACCAATATATAATGAATTATTGAACATCTATCACATTAGAGGGTTACTAAAGGGCCCAAAAAGGCCACCATCTCCTACTATACACAATCAGTTAGCATTACAGATAGTTTATTGTATTTAAAATTGAACACATGAAATGAGACATACTCCTACTATATGGTGGACACCATATAATCCTTATAAATTTATATTTAACATCTTTTTTTGAGTTATATGAGTATTAACCATGATAGATATGGTATACCACATGAATTATTATCAAATAACAATCAATCAAAACTTTGTATCTCTTATCCACATCAAAGGACCCTTCCACTATCCAATACAAATACTTGTCATGATCCTCCCATTGATTTGATTATTGGTTAGATTTTCCGAATCCAAACATTCATAAAATACCAAAAAAAAAAAAATCACAAAAAAAAAAAAATATATGAAATTAGGGCCTGTGCATGACATGATTATTAGATTACACTATTTACTTATGTTATTTATCATATGTTTGGTAGATGACATATTTTTGTCATACATATGAATTTCAAAATATATTAGTGTTATGCAAGACACATAGGTTATATATGAATATATAAATGTTGTAATTTCTTCTACCTAGTGGCTATGTCGATACAAGAGGTGTCTTGCTTGCCAAGTTTCATTATTACATGTTATATATTTATATGACCTTTTTACCATCTTGAGATACCTAGATTACTTAAAATTATCTTTATATTTACTCATATATTACATAACTCTAAATTTATACTTTATTATCCTATGATGTGACATTAATACATATGGATGGTATAGACTAGTCTACTTATTTTATGCTCCATTGATGTGGTTACTTTCTTACATGATAGGCTAATTTTTGCTTGTGTATTCTATGTGACCCTAGGCCTTGCTTGATGTGATATCATTGATGTCCCTTTTTTACAACATTTTTGTGTCCCCTAATGTGTGGACCTTAGCCTTGTTTATTAGAATATATGTATTTCCATTGTATGTATCCCTTGCCCTTATGTGTGACATTAAAACTTGCACTTGTTGAGCTTGCTAACATTGAGTGGTTCTATGATCTATATTATTAAATTTTACAATGAAATATTATTTAATGATCCTAATACTATATGATTCATTTATTCATTTATCTAGACATGATAATTATATACCATGCATTAAATATGTTGCATACATACCTTGATCAACACATACATTACTATGTTGAAATATTATCCACATATTCACATGATATTACGTGATTCCATATTTATACATGAAATGATATAATTAACTCTTATTTTGAGTTACATGACTTAAAATATACACATCTCATCCCAAAAGGGGGGTATTACGTTGTATTGTCATTTATACTAAAGCCTCCATGAGTAGAATATCATATTAGATTACAAATTTCTAAGATTTAGAATGGTTCAGATATATGACATATATTATAAAATTGATTCAAATTATAAGTGCATATGTCATGCATATGAACTCATTTAATAGACACGTGAGCATATATTCATACACATTTTAGAACATATGCATGGACATATAAACACAACCTATAGAAATAAGAATTAAAGGTTTCCACATACATATACATTGAGATACATATTTTCAAATTTAAAATATATATACATAGCATTATGTATCAGTTGGAGGATATTTATGGGGTATGATAATGGGTCATGCAAATATACACAACAACATAATTTAAAATTGAATATAAAATGGTTGCCATGCCACTTCAACTTATCAGACCTTCATCATGATGGGGGAGAACCATTATTCATTATTTTTCAATCATCAATTTTATATTTTACATTGATTGAACTTGAAAAAAACTATAAAATAAAACTTGTGTTCATGATTAGGGAATGAGCAATGTTCATTCCATTTTGATTATGAGTTTTATTTACATGGGGAAAAATTAAGTGAAATAATAAAATTTAATATATAATCCATATATAGTGGTTTATTTAGTTTATTTGAGTGAACTAGGCTTAATGGTTCTTTCTTTTACCTAATTAGTTATTTGGGTTAGTACTTGTATACTATTCACGAAATTCATGAGGGTTAGGGCAAGTTGTCTTCCCAACAAAATATCCTACATAGTTACATAAATTTAGGGCACAATTACCCCAACTCTCCATGTGATTCAACAAAGAAGCACATTTGTATCTAATTATTAACTAAGGAATCAACATATCTAACAAGTTGGAAGGGAAACATGGTTCTCACCAACATATAAGTGTAGTCTAATCCTTTTTCTTTAAAAATTTAAAAATTTTAGTTTTAGATTAAAATAATCAATCTATGGACATTGAATACACATGATTATTAGTTTTACTATTGAGTGATGTGCATAATTTAAGATTCATACCAAATATAAAGTGTGATTATCATACTTAGGTACATTTTATCCTTTAAATCTACCAATTCCATTGTTAGAATAAAAGTTGAGAGATTTTAGATACTAAATTTTGGTCTTTGGTACTTAACAATGACAAAATTGACACACATTTACCACACATGACTCAAACACTCAAACAAGGTACTAGTTTACCATTTTATCACACTTACATTCTATATTATAAGTCAATTATTATATTCTAATACTATATACCTACATGAACCTCATTGTATGTTTTAAATTTGGTAAATATCTTACATAGACATATTCAAACTTTTAGTTCATTGTACTTATATACAAGTCGATTATACTAGGTTTAGTCAATATCACTAGTTGATAATGACCTAATCTAGTTAGTATTAACCCACTCTATAGTCAACCCATTTTCCTAGCATGTCAGTGGTGTGAGAATTTACCTAATTTGATTCATATATAAATAAATTAAGGTATAATTCAAAATGGACTTATAATTCATCTAATATAAATCTATACACTATTGCACATTAAGAAAATATACCCTATTCTTAAAAAATATAAAACATATCAGTAGGATTAGTCATACACCAGATATAAAACACAATAAAGTTGTCAAATCAAGTATTTTCAAGTATAAAATCTAAATAATTAGCTACATACACATAACAATGTAACTGTTTTACTAAATTAAGGAAACTATAGGGGTCTAGATTAAGGGGAAAATTAGTAAATAAATGTGCATTAATTGATCTACTGATTTATTAAATTTGGATGTTCTTGATTGATTTATTAAAATATCAAACAAGGGGATAGAGAGTAAAAATTAGCTGATTATAGGCTAAGATGAAGGAGATAAAGGATACAAATTACTAATCTAGATGGGTAGACAATAAAAAATAGGATCTAGAAGTCTATTATCTACCTAGATAAGAGTACTATAAATGGAACACCTAAAGGTCTAGTGGTTTAGTCCAATTTTTGATGATATAGTCCTTAGTGTTTGAGATTCTTGAGCTTTTTGGGTTCTGTTCGTCTACTTTGAGAGACCCTAGAAATATTGAGTCTTGGTTGTTCATAAAACTCTATGTGCAATTAACTATGTCTTCAAGGATCTTAGTTAATCTTCATGCTTGATAGATGATATTGAATCTAACTGGAAAAATGGATTAGTGTGTAATATGCACTAAACATGAGATCACACCCCATGTGTGGGCACTCTGCCTACATACTAATACTCTGAAGAGGGATCAAGGCCAATGTAGTTCTCACAATTTGAATATGTATTATGCAATCCTATGTATGAAATATATGTGTATGAAAATTTTGGAAAGCTTGAGATGACTCATGACTAGTGTAGGAGATTGGATAGGTTGGAAATAATAGTGTTAGCTATATGTAGAGAATAGGAAGATTTGCATGAGTGTGCTTTAATATATTTCTAGCTTTTGCCTTTTGAATGATTGCCAACCCTTTTAAATGACCTTTGAATGGTGTTTTATAAGGAAACTAGTTATCCTATGTTATATGAACTTGGATTAGGGTCATAAGGGAAAATATAAGGATTTGGGAAAATTTAACCATTTGAGAATATTGTGGACTTGGACAACAGTGTTAGAAAGTGGAAACCCTAGGTCCCAGTGCTATATTCCAACTTATAACACTATTATCCAGGGGGAAAGCGATCATAGGGGATAGATATATTCTTGGGAGATGAGTTTGGGACAATATGGGTTGAATATATAAGGATTTAAATGATTGGGAGAAGTGAAAACATGCCTAAGTGGGTTGTGTAAGTGAGTAGGAGAGACCTATGGTTTTGGTGTCACAAGCCATGCTCAAGGTGTACAAATTGAATTTTAGTATGAATAAATTTACCCCCCCCCCCATTTATTTTAAGTATGCATAAAAGTGAATTACTAGAATAAAGGAAAAATAAATAATCATACCTAAATACCTGTGAAGCTAATCCAAAGAAGCTATGTGATTTTGGCTTGTGCATAGTGAGAGCACATTTTACTATGTAAGTCTACAAAAAAGAAAGTGATAGTAGATTGGCTCTTACTATATACACTATATATAAAATAAGAATGTACAAATATAGGTAAAGAGAGAGGAAGGGAAAGGAATAAATACACCTCACTGGGTACATGAACCAATACAAAATCTATTATATTACTAGGTTGTGTTGGGTAATACTGGAAGTATGTTAAACCAAGAGTTATATCAATGAATGAGTTGAGTTTTCAATCCCTTTGAAGTTGGATCAAGAATGAAAAGGTAGGATCTTTAGCTCCATCATCACCAACTATGTGAAGTTAATAAATCATGTGTGTGCTAATTGATGTCTAGACCATGTGTCTAATCCCTGTAAATAGGTGGCTCAAGAATACAAAGGTTAGCTAGACCTTTGGCTTAATCATTGCCCCATGATGTGAAGTTGAATGAGAAAATATTGGTATAGATTAATGTCATATGAGATGGCTCATGGATACCCTGAATGTGCTATGATATAACAATGTTGGCATGGATAGCCAAATGTAAACTAGAAACTAGGCCACTATTGGCCACTTTGAAAGATGGAGATTGGACTTGTATAGAATCCCTCCTAAAATTGGAATCAAGGATTAAGAAGCCACTCAATAACGTGGGTATGTAGGAAGCAAACTTGTATGAAATTTTACTTTAATGTGATGCCAACCACTTGTAGATGAAGTAAGGCACACAACTGCTAGGAGTGTGTAAGAAAATACTATAAAGTTGGAAATAGAGAAGGCCCATGTGCCACACACATTGGCCCCAATAATTGGTGTCTGGAATATAGATTCTAAATTGAAATTTTTATCAATTGCCATGTTTAAACTAAAAATGGAAACCCTCATGCTATGCATGATGCCCCCTATATCTATATTTTCTAAGTGAAACAAGTGCTAAAAATTACTATTTTTTGGACTAAATTATATTGGAAAAACTATGATTAAACTCACCTCTCTACCTAATTTTGGAAAAACTAAATATTTCGTTGTTTGGACAACAAGGTCAAAAATTAGTTACTTTGGGGTCTAGCTCTGTAGTGCCATTTTTAGCACTATTGTCTAGAGCCAAAATTCATGACTAATCTAGATTATCTATTATCTATCTGGTCTAGTTTGCCTATGTTGAGTTCTAGATTATAGATTGTCCTATTTCAAAACTAATTTTTTTATCATTAGGAACTCTAATCTCTATGATGAAACCCCTATTTTTTGCCCCCTCTTCTAAGGGTAGGAATGAAAACCCTATAATGATTTCCCTCAAAATAAAAATCCCTACAAGTGTGTTAAGCTATGAAAACATTTGATAAAGCATTGATATACATTATCTAAAGATATATCAAAAATTGTAGAGAGAGATTGTTAGATCAGATAGATATAAAAATGTAATATCATGAACATAATAGTAAATTGGGATTCAAAATGTTAGATGCTAGTTGTTAGTGGCATGGAGGGATGGAGCATGACGTCCATCATGGCATCCAAGAAGCAGGGTAAATGCATGATTGGAATCATGACATTACACACAAATACAAGTAATCAAGAAATAATCATATAAAACAAGAAGCTAGAAACACTTGAAGGTGGTGAAGGGGCCATATAAGTGCACTAAGGCATGTTTAAATTCCACATATACACATAATGGGAACAAAAAAAGATTGGAACAAGGGCCAAAAACACATGAAAGGAACACACGAATGAAATTGGTAGGCGTCCAAAGGTACACACATATAGATATGAACAAAGAGCATTGGAAAATGTCTTAGAATGAAAATAGGAAGAAAATAAGAACTATAAAATAGAAACATATCTAGCTAATCAAAACAAAGAGTGGAAGCATGCAAACTACTAGAAATACAAACATGGATCTAACTATGGAAAGAAAAAAGCAAGAGTATATAAAATATGTAATACAAGACTAATGTATATGTAATGAAATATAGAAGTATGATATATGATAATGGATGTTGATGTGATATATATGTAAGCAAGTAAGAAACATAATACAATAAAATATTTAGAGTGTATAGTGTAAAAATGACATAACTTGGATAGTGTAGTCATGTAGAATATGCCCCCAGTGGGTAGATGTATCGATATGTAGCTAGAATGTAGAAGTAAGATGCCCCCTCGATGGGTGGAGTGAAGAAATAAAGGATCTAGATGCACTATAGACACTTAAATAAGATCAAGTGAAGCTTGGTAATATAGATAAGTCAATGAAAAATAACATGGAGTAGTGTAATGTAAGTCTAGCATAATTGTTATCAATGCAAAACATATATGACACATACAATTGACATGTTTTTATATTTTTGAAATATTATATTAATTTAAAAATTTTGAAATATTTGAGCTATGTACAATCAAGTAGAGGAAATTATGTATAATCAATATTGGAAATAAAATTATATATAAACATCATAACATAATATAGGAGACTAGGCTAGGGGTGGGAAGGGATCCTAAGATGGAGGCTGTTTGGGATAAAAATGGATGAAATGATTTTGATAGTCATTAAATGAATCAAGATCATCATTATGAGTATCATCATATGTTTTAAGTGCTGTGTTTGTGTTGTCATCAAATCAAAGATGAACTGAGGGTTGATATGGTTGTGGAGATGTTGCTTCTACTCTTGGTCATTTAGTCCTATTGGTGAGTGATTTCATTAGAAGTGGTGTTCATGATACTAGTGGTGCTAGTGGTGTTGTGATTTGAATAATGTCTCAATGTTGTAGTTTATTTAATTATTGTTGTAAAGTTGTACATGAATCAATATCATGGCTGGTGATCCTATGAAAAAGGAGAAATGGGTTACCTTTTTTGATAATTTGTTGATATATCTATGTCATATTATAGGAATCTTGATTAATTTATGATCAAGTAACATATATAGTAAAAATTTTGGTTAATTTTGTGTACTTCCTACCTAGATCTGAATGACTATCTTTTTATTCATAAAATTAACCATGTTAATTTTACGTGCCCAGTGATCTATCTATGGTCATGAATATGGATTATATCTTAAGAATGTGTCATGAGATACTAAGAATGATGTAAGATGCTTAATAAGTTCTCTAGAATCATCTCAATATTATCCTGGGCCAACTAGTGTAAAGTTCAATTCACATGGATAATTATTTATGAGTGTGTGTGTTATATCATCATCATTTGAAGTAACATGGGAATCTATATCAACATCATGTACATAAGGTAAATTTGAATTTACCATAATAGGTAACTATGGTGAATATAGTATGAGAAGATTATGATGTTGTGAGAGTATCTATATCAACTTGTGGGTTTGTATCTATGGAAATAATTAATAGTACTAGAATTGTTGTTAGTGATGGTGTAAGTGTAACAAGTGTAATTATTGTGACTGTTATAATGACTAGTCATGTTATAATTGGTTGAGCATCTGGAGCTAGAGATATATCTAGAATTGGAGGAATATGAGAGGTGTTGGTATCTCCCACATCATATGTATGCGTTTTATCAAGAGTAATATGGTGAAGTGGTGATTGCAAGATAAGAGGTGTCTCATCTAGAAAAAATAGTTGAAGATGACTCTGTAACTTGGAAATATTTGAATGGATAATTATCTACTGGACATGTGTAGAGATATCCATCATGAATGAACTTGACACATTGGTGTAGAATAGAAGAAATGTCTTTCATTGCATGTATCTATGGCTGTCCAAGTAAAATATTATAATGGAGAGGACTAGACATAACATGAAACTAGATATTAAGGGTTTTGGGCCCTACCATGATATACAAAGCAATGGTGCCCAATGTTTGTCATGGTATGTAATCAAAACCTTTAATAGTCCTATATGACTTCTACATAGATGTCATATCTACACACATATCATGTAAGAATGTGATATTGCATATATTTATCCTAGTACCACTATGAACTAGAACTCTCTTTATTACACTAGTTTTGATATGAATTTATATGAATAGTGGCAAATTTTTATCAATAATTGGCTGAGATTGTATGTCCTATTTATCAAAAGAAATGGCATGTTTGATAGTTTCTAGTACATTGACCACTGATGCAAAATAATAAGGATCAGAGTTAGGTGGCATGGAAGTTTGAGTGAGTGCTTGATAGGGAATGTCCTTAAACACATTGGATTTTTAGAGTAATTCTAACATTCAAATTTTTATTATATTATTATGTAATTGATCCACAATATCAAATGTCATATTTGAATCTATTTATGTAAGGGGCCTAAGTCAGGTTAGGGATGGAACAGGTGGGTTGTAGGGTTCTTGGGTGCATGGAGGAGATATAATAACACATCGAGTAACAACTCTAACCACATTATCCATTATCCATGAAGGATTAGTAGTGTGTGCGAGAGGAGAGCGTAGATAATCAATAAGGTGAGGAGGTGGGATAATGACACATCGAGTAACAACTCTAGATGTATTATCCACTATCCATAGAGGATTAGTAATTTGTACAGGAAGAGAGCATAAATAATTGATAGGGTGAGGAGTTGTAGGGATGAAAGGTGATAGCTAAGATATCTAAAGATGGGTAGTGAAATTTGGGATGGTAACATTAACCATGAAAAAATAGTCAACATGAAAGATGGATTCCAAGGGAGGTGGTATAAGAAGTGTCTTAATATATGAAAATATAATTTTCTAGATATCATTCTATACTATAAAAAGTAAACATGCAAAGTAGAGAATGAAACTTTGTACTAACATATGATTGACTTAATCATTCATGTACATAATAGGGCCCATTATGGTTTATTTATTATTTACAAGAAATGTAATAAGCATGTGTACATAAGTGAGCATCAGTTTTACAATTTAGCAATAGGTGTAAGGTGATACCTCAAGAAGCAATAGGACCTAGTGTATGCAACTAGGGATTTTTTAGAAATATTATTTGCAAAATACTATGAAACTTTGAATTTGAAAATAAATTTTATAACCTAAGTATGTAAGATAAAATTTAGAAAATTATGGGAAATTATTTCCTTGAAATGGGACTTAGTAGATGCAACTAGGGTTTTGAGACAAATAATTGTTTTGGAATCTACTATGAATTTTTGAAATTTGAAGTGATTTTTTTTATTTTAATAGTTAAACAAAATTTGAAGAAAAGAAGTGGAATATTACTTGAAAATTACTAGGATTTAGTTGATGCAACTAGGGCTTTGAAATGATTTTTAAAAAAATTAATATAATAATTTGATTTTTTTTATAAATTTATAAAATTGAGCTTCAAAAACTTAGGAAAAATTTAAAAATATTTCTAAACTTAGCAATATATTTTTCCTAGTGGTTTGAAAGTGTTTTTATGCAAATAGGACCTAGTATGTGCAAACTAGGGTTTAAGTGAATTATTAAAAATATTTAAATTAATTTATGGTTTTTTATTTTCAAATTTAGGAAAAATTAGGAAAATATTTTTAAAAATCAGAAGTAATTAGTCATATGGTTTATAGGGTTTTTGTACGAAAATTCAAAGTAGGGTCACCAAATATTTTATTGAATTTGGGAAACTATAGGGGTTAATTTCCTAAATATTAAAGGAGTCTAGATTAAGGGGAAAATTAGTAAATAAATGTGACTTAATTAAACTAATGATTTATTGAATCTAGAAGTGATTAATTAATTTTTAAAAATAGCAAACAAGGGGATAGAGAGTAAAATTTAGTTGATTCTAAGCTGAGATGGAGGAGATAGAGGCTACAAATTACTGATCTAATAGGGTAGAGTATCAAAAATAGGATCCAAAAGTCTATTCTCTACCTAGATAGGAGTGCCAAAAATTGGACACCTAGAGGTCCAATGCTATATTCCATGTTTTGGAGATGTAGTCCTTAGTGTCTAAGCTTTCTAAGCTTTTTAGGTTCTATTCATCTACTTCGAGAGACATTGTGCCTAGAATATTGAGTCTTGGTTGTTGAAGAATCTCTTTTTGATATTGATTTTATCTTCAAGGATCCTAATTTCTCTTAATGCTTGATAGATGATCATGAATCCAACTAGAAAAAGGGGTTAGTGTGTAGTATTCAATGAATATGTGATCATACCCTATGTGTGGGCATGTTGCCTACATACCAATACTCTGAATAGGGATCAAGGCCAATGTAGTTCTCCCAATTTGAATATGTATTTTGAAATCCTATGTATGTAATTCAAGTATATGGAAATTTAGACAAGCTTGAGATGACTCATGACTCATGCAGGAGCTTGGATAGGCTTGAAATAATAGTGGTTAGCTATATGCAAAGAATATGAAGATTTGCTTGAGTGTGCTTTAGTATATTTCTAGCTTGTGCCTTTTTAATGATTGTAAACCCTTCCAAATAGCCTTTGAATGGGATCTTATAAGGAATCTAGTGATCTTCATTTAGATGAACTCAAATTAAGCTGACAAGGGAAAAGATAAGGATTTGAGAAAATATGACCATTTTAGGCTATTGTGGACTTAGATAATATCATTAAAAAGTGGACACCCTATGTCCAAGCACTATAGTCCAACCTATGACACTATTGTCCAAGGAAAAAGGGACCCTAGGGGATAGATCTATGCTTGGGAGAGGAGTCTAGGATAGTAGTGGCTAAATATAGAAGGATTTGGATCACTGAAAAATAGTGAAAACATGCCTAAATGGGATGTGTAAGTGAGCAGGAGAGACTTATGGTTTTGGTTTCACTAGTCATGCTCAAGTTTTACAAATTTCATTTTAATATGACTATAGTAAGATAATTACATAATCACATTAGGTGGGATAATTTTTCATGGCTTGATTTCCCTCCTCAAAGAAATAGATCTGTAGGTAGTGGTTAATAATAAAATGAGGGTGATTGGGGTTAGCTCAACCCATTACACTTTCCTAGTTTTTATAGGTTTATATCCCTCATAATCACACCTAGGTTTAAATGAAATGGAGACTAATTTCTAGAGTTACACACATAATCTAAGTTTAACATCATGAATATAGAGAATATAAAGGAACATGTAGGTGTCCATATTGTCTCTATTCATAATTTATTCATAGATTAGTACCAACTAGGGTAACATAGTATCAACCAATAATACTAACCCCATATAGTCAAACCAACCTACGAAGACACATAATTAGTTCCAAAATCAACTAAATCACAAGCCTAATTTATCCTAATTTCCACTTCCAAAATATAATCACAATCAAATAATTACTAAGAAAAACTAAGCACTCATCGATTTTTATGCTTACTATATTTAGCATATGCCACTTGTCAAATCATTACAATAAATATTAATAATATACATTTAGATGTATTCTTAAATAATATATCTTAATATCTAAATTATTATACAAGTTTCCGTATTAATTAAATTAAGTAATTCATCTTAATCTAAATTAGGGTAAACTTAAGGAGATATGGTTTTTTTTTTGTTTTATATGTTTCTATAATTGGACTCTAATATAAAGTAATATCACTCCTCTTTTTAACTTTTGGATCACTTTCATACCAAGAACTAACTTTAGGCATAGATTACATGTAGCAAGGCGACCATTAAAAAAAAAACAATATCTATTGATTGTTATACTTTAGAATGTAAACTTATGTAGACACCTAATTTTGGTACAAGTATTAAAGTTACATTATTTTTAACATGCTTTGATAAATTTATTTATTTGGATTACATTAGGTTCTTATTAGTACATTTTCCCTTGACTTTGAACCCTTCATAATCTTTATATACCATTATTTTCTCATGAACACCTTAAGATTTGTCATTTTTTAAACCTTTAGATACTCAAACATAGTCCTGAAAACTCACTAACTTCTATTTTCTAAGATTTAATCACCTTGACCATATGATCTAAAATAGGCCATGACCACTATCATGATGTAAAAAACTAATCATTTCAATCATGGGTCCTTTATTCTATCATGTCATGTTTCCCCATGCCCTGATTATCATCTTTCATGTCTTTAATGGTCAGTTTAGGCATAAATGTATCCCAATTTGAATCAAATATGTATATATATACACATTTAGCCTAAGATATTTATCACATTTAATCATCATATCTCCTATCATGCACTCTATCCATTGTACACTCTTTATATTCTAAAAGCTTATTTTCAAATACTTGTATCAAAATAAGGATTGCACTTAGAAAAAGAGCATATATTTTTATTTGCAAACCCACATATTATATGGGTGTGAGATATATAGACAAATTTTCCTTATAATTAGTGTGAGTCTAAATTTTCAAAATATAAACATGTTGTAAAGGGTATATCAAGGACTAACTAAGGAAATCCCCTCAACCAAAACACCATTTTTTTAATGTTTTCTTAGTGTGGACTTGATCTCAAGTGAAGAATAAGGAATTATGACATCTATTTCCATATATCTAATTATCTAAGAGAGTTTTTTGGACATCTACTAGTAATTAAGGATTACACAAATTTTTATACCACATGGATCTACAAATCCATTTTTAATATAGTTCATCTACTTTCAGGAGGGCTATCTCTTTTGGGGCATTCATTTTATAATCTTGCCACTTTTGAGACATAAAAAATTAATCATTATATCAAATAACTAACTTATTTTTAAATGATTTTTTACATTTATTAACCTAATTTCCATCATTTGCAATCTTTGTTAGAACTCAATTAAATAAAAAATTAGGTACATGTCTCTATATTTACTTTCAATTATAAATTTCTTAATGGATGTTCATTCATAATTAATTATTTTGGGTAAGGTATATTTTTATTTATTATGTTTCCCCTTTTCCCACATCATTTTATGTTGTTATTGTAGAGTTTTCAAAACTTTTACACCCTCCATAGAGTTTTTAAAACTTGTGCACCCTTCACATTAAATAACTAATTGTGAAGGAAATGATTAAGTGTGATAATGACTAGGTAAGATGTGTAAGATTATACATGGTATTCCAAAAGGGTGCATAAAAGTTTTTAAAGGATATTTAACTATACAATAAGGTTAATGATGAGAAGTTAAAAAGAAACAAAAAATTGTGTCAATGCAATGTAAAAAAACCATAAATTTGAATAAACATGTAAAGGATCATAGAATGGAAGATTTGGAAAATGGAAATCATCAAGAAATGGTAAACCACAAATGTCAAAGGGTCAATATAGATAGATCATAATATATTAAATAATATTATAATTTGAAGGATAGGTGGAATAATAATTGCTAAACATGGATGGGTAGAGTTCATTCAACATTTAGTCAAAAATTCATAATGGTGTAGGATTGTTAGAATGGGCCGTAATTGGATATACTGGATATGATTGAATGCATGAAAAAACTTGTATGGATTTATATAGGTGGAAAATTGAAAAGTCCCAATATCCTCATGCATGTGGGAATATTTTACCCTTAAGTAATGTTGGCTAACATATTTGTTCTTATCTAAAAATATTTTATTTTGACTCCATACCCTTCTTCTTCCAAGAAAAAATAAGTTAAATAACAAATGGGTGAACTATTAAGACTAGTTCCCCTCTAAATTATGGTATAGCTTCCTTTAATATTTTCAATGAATTTGAATATTTAGATACACTTTTAACCAAAAAGTGTTTTAAAGGTAAATTAACATCCACACATCATCATGTTATGAATGCAATATTTTATAACATTAATGGATAATAGAATACAGAGATTCTATTTTCAATAACGATTAAATAGATAAACATATATATAGTTGAACCAATAAAAGGATAAAACACATATAATGAATTGTCTAATGGAAGATTAATCACTATATGAAATAAAATTTCACACAGAAAACTTGATCTCAAATACCCAAATGCACAGATCTAAGTATGTAGTAATTAATCATCTTTTTCATTCACATATGAAAAATGCTTTAGACAAACATCACATATATTATCAAAAATAGTGGTCCAGTTTTGAAATTTATTAACTCCTTTCCTTTTCTCTCTATCTATTGCTATCCCCCTCTTTTTTTACAATAAAAAATATATATAGTTTCCATAACTAATCCATCTATCAAACTAAACTAGATTTAAAGTAACTCTGACCCATATAGGATTAAGTTTTTTAAGAAATTTACTTAAAGATCAAGTTTTGATTAGAAAAGCAACTAAATATATAAATAGAAGAAACTATGTAAGTAAAATCATTATTGAAGTGATAGACTAGGATCTCTAGATTTATTCTGTTTGGTTGGGTAGACAGGTTGAGCTTTCCACTCCTACAATGTCATAACAAACTCTTAAATTTTCATAAGATTGGGAGTGCTGGCATGTTTTATCCTTGATTTCTATATATTTTCTTCCCTCTAAATTTTCTCCATCTTTTCTATGTGTTCTGGGAGAGTGTCGATGCAGTGACAAAGAAGTGAATCTACCTTTAAAATCTAATAAAAATCTTGAGTCGATAACCTGTCACTTTATTTAATGATGCTGATCTTTTCCCTAAAGGATTGAATCATAATATTGATATCTTTTTTTGGTTTTCCATCATCTTTTATGTATTTGATATCAATACTTTGTAGATCATGTTGTAATGACTAAATGAATTCATTTATTTCCTTGAACATTTTTGTGATTTCCATTCATCCTTGTTGGGATACTAAATTTGTCCATTCAATACTTTTCCTACTTACATATAATACATCTTCATGCAGACTTGTCAAGTTCTTCTCTGACAAAAACTTTGTTATTCTATACTTTTGAACTTCATCAATCTGGTTCATCATGCTCATCCATTCTCCTTCATCTTTTATCCACAAAGCATTTTGAGTCTTTAAATCTTTAACAATAATTGTGGTTAAATCATATACATTCTTCAATTTATGGATGAATTCTATACCTTTCTGAATGATGCTATCCAGCCAATTATTAAATACCTTAATAACCATTTTGCCTCTATGTATATGATCTAACAACCTTTGATTGATAGGTGATTTTGGATCAAAAGACAAGGGTAGTTGGGTGATTGGTTGTGGATCTAGACTATGAATGGTGTCAATATACTTTGCCATTGACCACATAGTCTATTTTAATTCTCTTTTATCTTTTTCATTCTTTTAGGTTCTACTAACTATCTTTTTGGTGGATGCTTTAAGGTGATGTACATCTACGACACATTATGTAGTCCCAAGATCCACCTTTTCAATTGTAAAATCCTAAACTATAGGATCTTTAACTTCTTCATTGGTTCTTATCTTGGTTATTTCTACACTCCAATTCCCTATATTAGGGTTGATGTCTACCACAGATGTTGTTTTTAAATTTTTGGATTCAAGAGCTTTCCCTAAACATTTACTCACCATATCCTCTAAGGGCAATGAAAATGGAACTACTTTCCTTTTGTTACTAATTGAGCTTTCTAGCCACTTGGGTGTAGAGACCAAGGTGTCTTTATTAGGATTTGGTTAATCAAAAGGTACATTTGAAACAATCATTAGTTTGGTAGAATCAAAAGGAATCACTAAGTGTTGATCTGCACTAACCTCTTCCATCATTGGTGAACCAGATTCTTTATCACATTTGGCTTATCTTGAATATTCTTTAGAATTCAAATCCATAATTACCTTTTCAGAAATATGACTCTTTCTCTTGCTTTGGGTCCTTGATCTAGTGGCATGAGGAGGTAAAGTAGTTACAAGGGCCTTTTTAGTTTCTTTGATGACAGGATCATTTCCAATTTTTGGTCTAGAAGTACCTACATCACAAATAGCAATAAATCTATTAGAGAAGCTTATTGGAATGGGGATTCAATTATTGATGTACATTTATGGGATACTATGTTTTGAGCTCCCCCTAGTTTCTACTCTCTCAACCATTTCTCAGTCCTTTTTATCACTAGGAGGGTCTTAACCTTAATTCTATCTTCTTCCTTTTTCTCTGAGTTAATTTTTGTAATAGGTGATTGTTCTATCTTTTCAAATTGTAGATCAATCAACTATTCATCATTGTCAAAAATTATAGAGATGTCCATATTCAAATTGAGGGTAATAGTTTTCCATAAAGAGAACTTGGACCACAGTCTTCTTTTGACTTTAAATTCATCAAAAAAATCCTCCCAATAATTATCTAATTGTAGAATATGTGACAACCCTATTCCAGGATCCAATTTATCTCTGGCAAAACCTTTGCTATAAAATTATGATCTGGCTATGAAGCATTGAAAATTGAATATCTTAAGATCTAATTTTAGATTCAAATCATTAGATGTTGATTTTCATGAATAACATCCAAGTTGAATATGAAAAGATATAGGAGAATTATTTTTCATTGGAAATTTCTTATCTACACGTGCTAATTGTCTGTAGACTTCTATTAACACAAATTGGTCAAAAACATACCTAGGTAACCTTAAAGGTTCACTGTCAAAACCCCCAACTCTGATATAAGTGAACATGGAAAATTGAGTGGAGAAACTACCTTAAATGTTGATTAATTACATAGCTTCACTAGACAACCTTTTATTGATGTTGTTTGACAATTTAAAAGTCATCCTCCCCTCTTGTAATCCTCATAGTAATTATGCATTTGCAATTATGAGTAATATACATAAATTTTACTATCTTCAGTTAATGGTGCATGTGGTAATCCTACCCATTTTATTGTAGATGCTAAGCAGTAGAAGAGGTATGAGGACATATAAAACTCTTTATTTCCCAAACAATTACTTAAACCCTGATGCAAAGTTTCAACTATAAATTCTTCCCAATCCAAATATTGTTCTCCTTGGATGATCACCTATATGAATAAGTACATCAAATATTCCCAATAATATGCATGGGTATTGCCTTTTAGCGTACGTAGTAGTACTATAATATCTTGTACTTATAGAATCATATGGTTTCTTGTTAATGGTTTGGGTAGTCTTGAACCTCCTTTTTGGAATTTCAAAAGCCAATTCCTAGCAATCACACTCTTGTAAATTGCATTTTATAATGAAAAACAACTATAGTAAGAAGAAATATCAAGGTCAGAGTATGGTTCATTGGGAGGAATTATCATTACAGACATTAGGGTTTGTCTATTGATATGCAACAAAACATTACCATCTATAGTCTTGATGCACATGTTCTAAGGATCATATCTATACATGCATTTAAGGACTAATTTAAGGCATTGAACAGCCATGGGAAAGGCCCCATCTTTAACCAAGCCACTTTTTATTATCTCCTACATCATAGGATTTGACACAAGATTTTGAGCTCTTTCCCTAAAATCTTCCAAGTCATATTGGACCAGATAAGTGTCCCCAATTTCAAGAAGAGAACATATGAGACCAATACCATGCTCATAATTGAGACATGTATATTTCATGGTTATATGTTGGATGATATAATGAAAATAAAATGTTTTAAACTCCTTAAATAATGCCATAAACTCAAAAGGATCCTTCTTCCCAACCAAGTAAAGGAAACAACTTATAGTAAGAGTAAAACTCACCTTAAAATTTGTCTAAAATCACTGTGAATTTGAACAGTCAAATATCTTATACCACCTATGTTTTTCTTCTTTGTATCACCCATTATTCTCATTTTATAAATTTGAATTGTTTTCTCTTGATATAAATATTAACCAGATCAAATGATTAAACTGAAACAATACGTGATAAACATGCTTGATAAGACACACATTCTAAAATATGCATTAATGGTAATCATTTTGTATGCATGATTTTGATGAGTAATGATTATCTATAAAGTCATGAAAATTCAAAATTTTCCACTTTATAATGAGTTTCATATATATTTTCCTCTAAATCTTCTACTAATTTTAACTTAGAGAAAGCCTCAGGGCGAGATGAGAGTATAGTCATTGAACTATTAAACCATTGAACTTTTGAAAATATGGTTCAAATTTAGGGTTCAATGATATGAGATGAACTACACAGACTAACCAATAGTCATATAATGTTTCTAGAAACTTTGAATTTTGAACTTTGAACTATTGAACTGTTGAAATTTTGAACTCCGGTATGAGGTTCAAATGTTAGGTTCAAGTGGTAGGTTCAAATGGTAGGTTCAATGATATGTTAATTATATAAGAGAACCAAGTGAACATGACTCTTTACAAAGCATCAAATATTGAACTCTTTTAACCATTGAACTCTTAAACCATTGAACCATTCAAATCCGCTATGAGGTTCAAATTCAACCAGAAGGTTCAAAGATATACTTGAAATACACAAAAGGACAAACAATTCACTTTGAGAAACTTTGAACTTTTGAACCTATTGAACCATTAAACTTATTGAACTCTTGAACTCTGAGAAAGGTTCAAGTGTAAAGGCTCAATTCTTTTAAGAATATACACACAAAAGGCAATAAGTGGGTGAACTTGTTTTATAGTAAAATGTATGAAAAATTGAATAAGGGCAACTCAAAAGGTAACATTGGCTTTGATTGGGGACTGTATTTTAAGACAAAATGTAGAGAACTCAAAAAATCTAGTTATGTAGACCAAAACATAGCAATGGAAGAAAAGGAGAAAGACAAACCAAAAATGGGAAAGGAAAACACAAAATGTGACAATAAAGGAAAGGCTATGTACAAAATAGGGGACACTTATTTCATAGTTGATACAACATAATATCCTATCCATTATAGGATAGGGTTAAAACAGCTTTATCCAAATATTCCAATTTAAAAGAATTAGGACCAAGTACCTGATGAATTTTGAAAGGTCCTCTTTAAAGTGAATCAAATTTGCCATGTGATCCTTTAGGTTCTCTCCTTTTATCCCATAGAAATACTTCATCTCCTTCTATGAACTTTCTAGGTCTAGTTTTCTGATCAAATTTTTTTTAACCTTGGTTTGATGAGCAATAATCTGATCAACCAGTTTATTCCTCTCCTCCTCAATTTTAGTTAAGTACATAACTCTTTTATCTAAATAATCTTGAAAGTAATGATCTTTAATAACATTTTGTAATTTAGCTATAGATAATTCCAAAGGTAATGATAGCTATGCTCCTATCCCATAACCAACTCAAAAGGCACCGTTCTTATTGATCTTATTGGGGTTACCTTGTTAGCCCAAAGTGCTTTGTATAGTTTCTTATGCCAATCTCTGGGGTTATCGCTCACCAATTTCTTCATGATGGATATCAAATTTTCATTATTGGACTCTGCTTGTCCATTCCCTTAAGGGTAATAATCTAATGAGTGAGAAAGGGAGATATTATGCTCATAGTAGAATGAAGTAAGTTCCATTGAAGAAAAATTGGTAGCGTTATCTACCATAATCTTCTAAGGAACACCAAAATGTACCAATATATTTTCTTTTAGAAAATTACATATCACTTTTGAAGTGGTTCTCTTTATAGGGGTTGCTTCAACCCATTTCATAAAATAATCAGTTGCTATTAAAATGTGCATATGACCAGCACTTGATGGAGGTGAAAGAGGACCAAAGAAGTCTAATCCCCATTGTTTGAAAGGTTCTTTAATAATGACATGTCTCAGAGGTAATGCTGCAAGTTGTGGTCTTCCTGAAAACAATTTGCATTTTTCACAGTTATCCACCAATTTATATGCATCCTTGAACATACCTAGCCAATAATAACAATTTCTAAGGATTTTGAATGCTATGACCGAAGAAGAGAAATATCCATCACAGGCTTCATTATGAAAAAATTCCAATATTTTGTATTGTTGTTCCTTATCTACACATCTCAAAAAGGTTCCATCTAGTCCCTTTTTATATAAAACATCACCCCAAATCACATATTTTGTTGATTTTAACTTCAGATTACGTTTCTCTTTTGGGGATAAATGACTGAGACAATCTCCATAAGTAAGATAGTGTGCCACGTTTAATAACCATGGATCTTGTAAGCTCACCAATAAGATAGTAGGAAGTTCTTCTTATTCTTCTTTTCTAGCTATAAATTTTCACAAACCTTAACCTCTAACTAATTTGGTTGGCTTAATCTCCAGGTCATATTATTGAATTTTAACAACCCATGCTTCTCTATTGTTCATCCCAACATCTTGCTGAGTCAGAATGCTTTTCATAGCCAAACTAGGAACAAATATAATTGAATGAGAATGAAGTATATAATATCTAAATTGTTTAATAGATTTCACTATAGAAAAAGCTTGTTTCTCAATCAAAGAATATTTAAGTTCATGCTTCTTGAGAGGAACACTCATAAAGGCTATTGGGGTTTCTATATTTAACTTATTTTTCTATAACAAGATAACAGACATGGTATATTCTAAAGCATAGCAGTAAATAATAAAATATTTTTGGAAATTAGGATTTACCAAAGTAGGTGTTTGTGCAATCACCTCTTTAATATCTTAAAATGATTTCTTAGTAGATTGATTTCATTTAAATGCTTGTTTTTCATTCATCATTCCCACAATATGTTTTGTAATCTCAACAAAATCAAGAACGAACCTTCTAAGAAAATTAATCTGACCAAAGAAAGACTTAAATCTAGTCCTATTAGAAAGAAGGCTTAACTGTTGTATTGTTCTAACTCTTTTTGGATCAATTTTGATTTCATCCTTTGAAATTAGGTGTCTTAATCATTTCCATTTTGTAACATAGAAAACTAACTTCTTAGGGTTAAGAGATATCCCATGACTCTAGCATCTTTGTAAAATGGTCTCTAAATCCTTCAGATGATCCTCTCTTTTTCTAGAGAAAATAGTTAAATCATCAAGATAAATGATAATAATTCTATCTTTAAAATCTTTAAAAGATGAATCCATCATTCATTGAAAAGTTACACCAGCATTAATCAAACCAAATGGCATACAATTATAAGCAAAAGTTCCTCGAGGTGTAGTGAAAGAAATTTTATGTTGGTCAGCTACAACTACACGTATCTGATTATAACCTGAGAACCCATCTAATATGGACATCATTTTTGACCCAACAACAATTTGCAAGATGTGATCCATCATAGGTAAGGGATAATTATCTTTTAAACTAGCTTGGTTCAAATTCCTAAAGTCAACATAGATTCTTATTTCCCCAATCTTTTTGCATACTGGAACAATGTCTGCCACTTAGGTGGAGTGATGAATTGGATAAATAATCCTAGCCTTCAACATCTTGTTAATGTCTTTAAAGATAGCCTCAGAAACTTTTGGGTTGTAATTCCTCTACTTCTACCTGAAAGGAGTTGTATTTGCTTTCAAAGGAATAT
Source organism: Torreya grandis (assembly GCA_037957365.1). NCBI lineage: Eukaryota > Viridiplantae > Streptophyta > Pinopsida > Cupressales > Taxaceae > Torreya > Torreya grandis. Next base: position 2,955,753 of record JARHVA010000257.1, read on the forward strand.
GATGTTGAAACTGTCCACATCTAAAATATTTAAGGTCATCATATCACTATGCAAATACATCCTTATACTTAATTAATAGATTAATTAATTCATTTTTCTCCTCTGGTGAACAACACCTACCAATGGAGATCCATTTAGGATCAGTCTCACTTCTAATATTGATTTTCTCATAATCCTCAATTTTGTTAGGATTATAGATAAGTTTGCCTTTAGTATATTCATCTTGTCTAGTGAACAGATGTTCTAAAGAGACCAATCCTTAAGGGATTTTGTTTTATTATAATTTAATTACATCATCTTTTGGATTGATCCCTAGATCAAGAATAAATTCTTTACATTCTAGTTTAGAACCTTTGAAATAAGTCCCCAAGAATATATCAACATTCTCCAAAAAAAAATTGATCTATTTATTACTCTAAAAAACTTGCCAATTTTTTACATTATCCAAAACATTAGGATGATAGACTAGTTTTATTCTATATGAATCCCTTTCAAAATTAGGGTGTGGGAGAAGAAGAGAAGCTAATACTGCTAGGGAATCTACTCAAGTGTTCTGGTCTCTAGAAATTACTTCAATAAAAAAGGCATCAAAACATTCTATCTCATCCCAAACTCTGTTTCTATAATGTCTTAATCTATCACTTTTAAATGTGAAAATGCCTCTCACTTGTTTGACAATTAATTTAGCGTCTGCTTTTGCCTTGAGTATCTTTATACCTTTTCCTTTAGCTTCATTTAACCTAAGTAATAAAGCTTTGTATTCTATGTTATTATTAGTGTTTTTAAATTTTAGCTTGAAAGAGTAAGGAAAATTTTCACCTTTAGGTGAAATTAATACGACTCCTACTCTTGAAATAGTGATAGCACAACTGCCATCAAATTCTATGGTCTGTAAATCATCTGAATGAATAGACTTTGGGATATATTCTTCCTTTAAATCTTTAGAGGAGAGAAAATAGTTACCGAATTCACATTCTTCAAATAGAATCTGAGACTTAGGATCATCATAAGGATATACCCTAAACTTGCATTTAGGTTTAGGTTCTAGCTTAACTTTCTATTTTCCCACTAGAACTGTGGATTTTGACCAATCTAATTTAATATTCCCTCTCAAATATTTGAAAAAAGTCCTACTCAACAACATCCCATAACTAGCAGGAATATCTACTACCAAGATAGTCAAATTCACCTTTTTATGAGGATAGGTTGCAAGAGTAAATCATGCATCTTTAATTTGTTTGAGCAAAGAAATATGTTTGTGATCCATGGATTAACATCTAAAAAATGTTTTTGTAAGGGATAAGCATAAGGCTTTGGCTATAGAATAAGGCATTATATTATTAGAAGCACCTGAGTCTATGATACAACTTCTGAGTTTATGACCATTTATGAACAAAGAAACATAAAATGGGTTGGGTTTCATATCAGATGTATAAGGAGTATCATTAGATGAATTGAGGATCATTCTATAAGTACGAGTGGGTGATTCAAATGGAGAAGCAAATAATTGGGCAATGGGAGACTCAGTATTAATGTTTATTTGACTTTCAGGTTTAACTTGTGTAGGGCTATTTTTGACATATTTAACCAATTTATCAAGGGATATTTGAATTTTTGTAGACTTACAAAATTCTAAAATATCAAAAGAAGTCTCACAATCATTTCTATGTAAAAATTTACTTTATTATGTCTTAGCATTAGATGTTTTAGTAAAAGGTTTCTTACCTTTAATAGGAACTTCTTGAGTATTGGAGAATCTTGGATTCTTTTAAATTCTAGTAAGTATAGCACATGAAGGATCTTCAAGAGTAATCAGTATTTCACCTCCTCTCTCTAAATCTAAATCATATTCTAGGAAGTGTATTTTAGAGTTGCCAGGTCTCTCAAAGCTCCTTTCTTCTTAAGTAATATCCCCTAAGACATATTGAGTAGCAGTCATTTGAGTATATCTAAGCATTTTTAGGCAAGAATTTCCATCATGATTAGTAGTCAAATGAAAGACATACATGTTACTTCTTCCAGGAGGGGCCTCAATAGTCAATCTTGGTTGTGTTGATGTAAGTGGTAATGTCTTACCAGTATTTGCTTGTTGATTTCTCTTACTAATATCTTGATATGGTTGTTGGAATGGAGTGTTAGTCTTAGGTAATTGTCTTTTTAAAGCAATCATATCATTGACTAGCCTTAGGACTATAAGATCCATAGAATATGAGGGATGAGCATTAGGTACTTGGACTTCTTTTTTCCATTGCCCAACCATGATAAGATCATCCTCTAACTCAATTGCCAATGGTTATGCATCTTTTAAATTGACAGTTGCACTTCTTCTGAGATGAAAAATTATATCAAGAGGCATATAATTAATAAATAAACATTTTTGATTCTCAACAGTCAATATTTTAGTAGTAGGAATTTTGTGCATAATTCAAATGAATTTAGCTATAAATCACCTCATGGGTTCATGTATCTCTTTCTTGAGCTGAGTCAATTGAGCAAGAAGGGAATGTTCATATTCTATGCATTTGAACATATTTTCAAATGCAATTTTCATATCATTCTAGTTTGTGATTGAAGAATCAAGTAGATGATAAAACCATTGTGCTACAATATCAGTTAGATTTTGCACAAAAATCCTTATGGCTACATCTTGATGTTGCACGCCTAACATACCACATGTCACTACAAAGGCACTCATATGTTCCTCTGGTGATTTTCTTCCATCTCCATTAAACTTGGGTAAATTTTATCTTGCATTTTTAGGCAAAATATTTAGGTTGGCCCCTAAATTTAGAGGTCCTACGACTACACCCCAAGGTTGGGCCATTGGAAGAAAATTTATGGCAGAAGGAAAGATAGTACCATAAAGAGTTAAGGCTTGATAGACAAAGGATGTAGAGGGTTTAGGAGGGCTAAGAGGTATACTTATAGCTTTTCTAATGCAGTTAGAAATATAATAAAAATTTAAGTTTTGCAATGCTTGAAAAGTAGAATCCTTAATTCCTTCTCTTTTTAAAGACCTTGTGTATCTTCTGGAATCTAGTTTATGATATTATAATTATTAACTTTGAACTTCAAGGGAATTAATTCCTTACTATGTTTTTTGCTTATCTTGTTCTTTGCATGAGTAATAACAATCTTATATTATTAGCCAATTCTTCTTCTTTTTCTAATATTCTACTTGTTATTCTATAATCATCAATATTTCAATGAGAATGCCAAACAAGATTATTTAACTGACTAATTATATCTTCTTGTTCATCTTGAAAACCAAGATTAGGTTGCAAAATAGGAATTATATTTTCATGTGGAAGCACCATTGTTATCTCATATTAAGGTGACTAATATTTCAATAAAGATTTCAATTTCGATTCCCTAATGAAGTCGCCAAAAACTATTGGCTAACAAATTTGTCCTTATCTAAAAATGTTTTATTTCGACTCCATACCCTTCTTATTTCAAGAAAAAATAAGTTAAACAACAAATGGGTGAACTATTAAGACTAGTTCCCCTCTAAATTAAGTTATATCTCCCTTTAAGATGTTCAATAAATTTGAATATTCAGATACACTTTTAACCAAAAAGTGTTTTAAAGGTAAATTAACATCCACACATCATCATGTTATGAATGTGAGATTTTATAATAGTAATGGATAATAGAATACATAGATTCCATTTTCAATAATGATTAAATAGATAAACATATATATAGTTGAACTAGTAAAAGGATAAAACACATATAATGAATTGTCTAATGGAAGAGTAATCACTATATGAAAGAAGATTTGACACATAAAACTTGATCTCAAATATCCAAATGCACAGATCTAAGTATGCAGTAATTAATCATCTTTTTCATTCATAGATAAAAAATGTTTCAGACAAACATCATATATATTATCAAAAATAGTGATCTAATTCTAAAATTTCTTAACTCCTTTCCTTTTCTCTCTATCTATTGCTATCTCCCTCTTTTTTTACAATATATATATATATATGTATGTATATATATATATATATATATATACACACACACACACACACACACATATATACATACATACATACATACATACATACATACATACATACATACATACATACATATATATATATATATATATATATATATAGTTACCATAACTAATCCATCTGTCAAACTAAACTAGAGTTAAAGTAACTCTGACCCATATGGGATCTAGTTTTCTAAAAAATCTACTTAAAGATCAAGTTTCGAATAGAAAATTAACTGAATAGAAGAAATTATGTAAGTAAAATCATTGCTGAAGTGATATATATATATATAGTTGCCATAACTAATCCATCTGCCAAACTAAACCAAAGTTAAAGTAACTCTGACCCATATGGGATCTAGTTTTCTAACAAATTTACTTAAAGATCAAGTTTCGACTAGAAAAGTAACTGAATAGAAGAAACTATGTAATTAAAATCATTGTTGAAGTGATGGACTAGGATCTCCAGATTTGTTCTATTCGGTTGGGTAGACATGTTGAGCTTTCCACTCTTGAAATGCCATAAAAAACTCCTAAATTTTCATAAGATTGGGAATGATGATGTGTTTTATCCTTGCTTTCTAGATGTTTTCTTCCCTCTAAATTTTCCCCATCTTTTTGTGTGTTCTAGGAGAGTGTCAATGTAGTGACAAAGAAGTGAATCTAACTTTGAAATCTAAGAAAAATCTTTAGTTGATAACTTGTCACTTTCTTTGATGATGTTGATCTTTTCCATAAAGAATTGAATCACAATATTGATATCTTTTTTTGGTTTTCCATAATCTTTTATTTATTTGATATCAATACTATGTAGATCATGTTGTAATGACTGAATGAATTCAATTATTTCCTTGATCATTTTTGTGATTTCTATTCATCCTTATTGGGATACTAAATTTCTCCATTCAATATTTTTCTTACTTACATATAATACATCTTCATCTAGAATTGTCAAGTTCTTCTCTGACAAAAACTTTGTTATTCCATACTTTTGAACTTTATCAATCTGGTTCATCATGCTCATCCATTTTCCTATATCTTTTATCCACAAAGCATTTTGAGTCTTTAAATCTTAAATATTAATTATGGTTAAATCATATAAATTTTTTAATTTATGGATGAATTTTGTACCTTTATAAATGATGCTATCTAACCAATTATCAAATACCCTAGTAACCATTTTACCTCTATGTATCTGGTCTATCATCCTTTAATTGACAAGTTATTTTGGATCAAAAGATAGGTGTAGTTGGGTGATTAGTTATGGATCTAGACTATGCATGGCATCAATGTACTCTACCATTGACTACAAAGTCTATTTTAATTCTCTTTTATCTTTTTCATCCTTCCAAGTTATACTGACTATCCTTTTGGTGGATGCTTCAAGGTGATGCACATCTATGGCACGTGATGTAGTCCCAAGATCCATCTTTTCAATTGTAAAATCCTGAACTATAGGATCTTCAACTTCTTCATTGGTTCTTGGCCTGGATATTTATACATTCTAATTCCCTATATTAGGGTCGATGTCTACCCTAGATGTTATTTTAAACTTTTTGGATTTAGGAGCTTTCCCTAAATATTTACTCACCATATCCTCTAAGGGCAATGAAAATGGAACAAATTTCCTTTTGTTGCTAATTGAGCTTTCTAACCACTTGGGTGCAAAGGCTAAGGCATGTTTATTAGGATTTGGTTGATCAGAAGGTACATTTGAAACAATAATTAGTTTATCAAAATTAGAAGGAATCATTATTTGTTGATCTGCACTAACCTCTTCCATCATTGGTGAAATAGATTCTTTATCACCTTTGGCTTCTCCTAAATCTTCTTTAGAATTCAAATCTAAAATTACCTTTTCAAAAATCTGACTCTTTCTCTTGCTTTGGGTCCTTGATCTAGTGGCACAAGGATGTAGATTAGTTATAATGGCCTTTTCAAATTCTTTGATGATAGGATCCCTTCCAATTTCTGCTTTAGAAGTACCTGCATCACAAATAACAATAAGCCAATTAGAGGAGCTTGTTGGAAATGAGGATTCAATTATTAACATACATTGCTAGGAAGCTATGTTTTGAGTTCCCCCTAGTTTTTGCTCTCTCAACCATTTCTCAGTCCTTATCATTGGGAGGGTCTTAACCTCAATTTTATCTTCTTCCTTTTTCTCCCACTCAATATTTGGAATAGGTGATTGTTCTATCTTTTCAAATTATAGATCAGTCACGTATTCATCATTATCAAAAATTCCATAGATGTCCATATTCAAATTGAGGGTAATAATTTGCCCTAAGGAGAATCTAGACCATAGTCTTCTTCTAACTTCAAATTCATCTAAATAATCCTCCCAATAATCCTCCAATTGAGGAATATGTGACAACCCTATTCCAAGATCCAAGTTATCTTTGGCAAAACCTTTGCTATCAAATTGTGATCTGGCTATGAAGTATTGAAAATTAAATTTATTAAGATCTAATTCTAGATTCAAAGCATCAGATGTTGATTTGCATGAATAATGTCCAAGTTCAATAGGAAAAGATATACCAAATTTATTTTTCATAGAAATTTCTTATCTACATGGGTTAATTGTCTATAGACTTCTATTAACACAAATTAGTTAAAAACATACCTTGGTAACCTTAAAGGTTCACCGTCAAAACCCCCAACTCTGATATAAGTGAACTTGGAAAATTGAGTGAAGAAACTACCTTAAATGTTGATTAATTGCATATCTTTATTAGACAAACTTTTCTTGATGTTGTTTGACAATTCAAAAGTCATCCTCCCAATAATAACATAATTGAATCTCATGTAACCCTCATAAAAATTATGCATTGGCAACTGTGAGTAATATTCATAAATTTTACTATCTTTAGTTAAGGGTGCATGTGGTAATACTACCCATTGTCTTTTAGATGCCAAGTAGTTTAAGAGGTATGAGGACATATAAAACTCTTTATCTCCCAAACAATTACTTAAACCCTGATGCAAACTTTCAACTACAATTTCTACCAATTCCAAATATTATTCTCCTTGGAGAATCACCTGTATGATGAAGTACATCTAGTCTTCCCAATAATATGTATGGGCGTTGCCTTTTAGTCTATTTAGTAATACTATAATATCTTGTAATTTTGGAATCATATGATTTCTTGTTAATGGTCTTGGTAGTCTTGAACTTCCTTTTTTGAATTTCAAAAGCTAATTCCTAACAATCACGCTCTTTTAAATTAATTTATTTAATGAAAAATAACTATACAAAGAAGAAATATCGAGGTCATAGTATGGTTCCTTGGGAGTAATTATCATTACATACATTAGGGGTTATCTATTGATATATAACAAAACATTTCCATCTACAGTCCTGATGCAGCTATTCTAAGTTTCATATCTATCCATGCATTCAAGGACTAATTTGAGGCATTGGACGGCCATGGAAAAGGCCACAACTTCAACCAAGCCACTTTATATTATCTTCTTCATCACAGTATTTCACAAAAGATTTATAGCTCTTTCCTTAAAATCTTCCAAGTCATATTAGACTAGAGAAGTGTCCCCAATTTTAGGAGGAGAACATATGAGACCAAGATCATGCTCGTAATTGAGACATGTAGATTTCATGGTTATAAGTTGGAGGATATAATGAAAATAAAATGTTTTGAACTCCCTAAATAATTCCATAAACTCAAAAGGATCCTTCTTCCCAACCAAGTAAAGGAAACAACTTATAACCACAAAATCTAGTAAGAGTAAGAGTAAAACTTACCTTTAAATTTGTCTGAAATCACTATGAATTTGAGTAATCAAATATATTATAACACCTATGTTGTTCTTTTTTGTATCACCCAATATGCTCATTTGCTTAATTTGAATTGTTTTCTCTTGATATAGATATTAACCAAATTAAATGATTAAACTAAAACAATATGTGCTAAACATGCTTGATAAGACATGCATTTTGACATATGCATTAATGGCAATCATTTTTTACTTGTGATTTTGATGAGTAATGATTATCTATAACCTCATGAAAATTCAATTTTTTTTGCTTTATAATGAGTTTCAGATATATTTTCCTCTAAATCTTCTGCTAATTTTAACTTAGAGAAAGCCTCAGGGTGAGATGAGAGTATAGTCATTAAACCATTGAAATTTTGAAAATGTGGTTCAACTTCGAGGTTCAATGATATGAGATGAAATACATAGACTGACCAATAGTCATATGGTCTTTCCAAAAACTTTGAATTTTGAACTTTGAACTATTGAACTGTTAAGCTTTTGAATTCTGCTATGAAGTTCAAACATTAGGTTCAAGTGGTAGGTTCAAATGGTAGGTTTAATGATACATTAATTATACAAGGGAACTAAGTGAACACGACTCTTTATAAAGCATCAAATATTGAACTCTTTGAACCATTGAACTCTTGAACAATTGAACCATTGAACTTTGTTATGAGGTTCAAGTTCAACTGGAAGGTTGAAAGATATACTTGACATACATAAAAGGACAAATAGTTCACTTTGAGAAACTTTAAACTTTTGAACCTATTGAACCATTGAACTTATTAAACTCTTAAACTCTGAGAAAGGTTCAAGTTCAAAGGTTCAATTTTTTTAAGAATTTACACATAAAAGGTGATAAGTGAGTGAACTTATTTTATGGTAAAATCCATGAAAAATTGAATAATGGTGACTCAAAAAGGTAACAAGTACATTTATTAAACATAAGCAATCTTGAATGGATCATGTAGACAAAACCTAGTGGGACAAAATTCTACACCAACACTCCTCCCCTTAAGCATAGTTTAGGTGGGTAGAAGAATTAGGTCCTAGAACAAAGGCTTGATGAGGTAACCAAGTACATAGAGATGATTCCCCATAGGAGGAAGAATATGGAGCTACCTAAACCTCAAGAAGATCTCATTAATGAAGATTATTGATCTTAATGAAAGGTTTGGTGAATATATCAATAATTTACTCCATTATCTGGATGTAGCAAAGATCAATGACTTACTTACAGATGAGCTCTTGAATGAAATACATGTGAATATCATATGCTTGATCCATTAATGGAGAATTAGATTCCTACATAAATGGATTATGATTTAGTTGTCATCTAAACTCAGTGAGAATCCCTTGAATCTAAATAACCTCAATGGCAACATTAATAACTCCTATATATTCTACCTTTGTAGAAGATAAAGAAATAGTATTATAATTATTACTAGACCAAGTAGTTAGACATGAATTTAGGGATGAATTATGGCCTAAATCAGACTTGTGATTCTTAATGTCATCATCCCAATCTAAATATATATAATCAATCAAGTCAATGTTGATGCCCACTTCATAGTGAGTCTCAAAACTATGAATATCATTAATGTAGTGGAGGATCAACTTAGTAGCCTTTTAGTGCAATTCATGTAGTTATTACATGAATATGGAGACCATGCCCACTACATATGAAATATTAGGTCTAGTGTGCATAATATATATGTGACTACCATTAAGTTATTTATATGAGGTAACATCAACCAAAGGAGATGGGCAATTAGCCTCACATTTCACATTATATAGAAAAGGATTCAGAGCTTCCTTGTAGTCAGCTAGGATAAATTGTGAAATAAAATAAAGACCATACTTGGATTGTCCAATAGTGATATTGGATTTGGACTAATAAATTTAAATCTTGAGGAAGTAGTTAAAAAATCCCAAGTCAGTCATTTAAAACATGTTAGAGAAAGTAATTTTCACTACTATGATGGTAGATGGAGAACTCCCTATAATCAATAGGTCATCCACATAGATAAATAAAATGAAAAGTGAATTATCTTATCATAATATGTAGACTTTTGGATCAGAATGGCATCTAGTGAACCCAACTAAAATAAGAAATGAGTTCATATTAGTGTACCAAGCTCAAGGAGCCTATTTGAGTCCATAGATAGATTTTTAAAATTTTCAAAATAAGGAGTAATCTTCCATAAATAATTATGGTTTTTTCATGTATATTTACTCTTTGAGGTCACTTTTAAGAAAGGCACTCTTCACATATATTTGATGAACATCCTAGTGATATGTTGTGGTAATGGTGAGAGTGAATTAGATTGATTTCATTTTTGTAACTAGGGAAAATGTATCAGTGTAGTCAATGCCAAGCACTTGAGAAAAACCCTTTTCTACCAAATGTGATTTAAATTTTTATAGAGATCTTCTACTACAAAATTTATTTTGTAGATCTAGTTATATCCAATAAGTTTTGTTCCCTTAAAAAGTGAAACTAAATCCCAAGCATTGTTCCTTTAAAATGAACTATACTCCTCTTACATAGAATTATTCCACTCATAAGTGTTTTATGCCTCATTAACTTATTGAAAATTACAAGTAGATCCAATGAAAGTATGTGGGGTATCCTAGAGTTGTGAATGAGTTTGCCTATTGTCTGATGGATCTCCAACTCATTGGATGACACTTTATAGTGTTTATGAAGCCCAAATAGGACTATTTATTATAGAATTAGGAAGATATTAATCATCCTCTAAAGGTAATCTATGATAATTATGAGGAGAATCCTCATCAATAATCTCATCATCATAACTAAAATAAGAATTTGGATCATCAAGAGGTTGATTAGGTGGATCTAAATGGTTAGAACTGTCATCAAATCTAAGTGCATCTAAGGAAGGTTGAGAGGTGTCAAGTGTGAATTATAAAGGACCCTATATAAAATTAATAGTCCTCTTAATGAACAAATCATGATTAGGTGGATGAAGAATCATGTATCTCTTAACACCCTCAAGATATGCAATGAAGATGTAAGACTAACTCTAAGGTTCTAATGCCTTAAATTTATTATTTGTAATACAATCTATATAAGGTAAAAAAAACACTTGAAATTGATCAAATTTGGGTTTCTTGACCTCCCCAATCTTGAAAAGGAGTGAATTATTTTAATGCTTTGTGAGGAACTCAGTTCTAGATATAATAAGCATAGTTAATGGCCTCAGACCAATACTGAGGTGTAAGAGACTTAGAGTGTATAATACAATTAGCCTTTTCCTTTAAGTTCCTATCCTTACATTCCAAAAAACCATTATATTGAGAAATAAATGGAACTATATGCTTCTTTTCAATCCCCTCTGATTTAAAAAAATTCTAAAAACAAATACTTACATACTCACCATAATTATCGATGCATAAAATCTTGATGACTTTACCTAATTATTTCTTAACAAGAGCCTTAAAGTCTTTAAAAATGAACAAAGACCTTAGATTTCTACTTAATAAAGTATACCCAAGTATACCTTGAATAGTCATCGATGAAAGTAAGCATGTATTTAGTCATATTGAGTGAAGGTTTTAGAAATGGGCCAGGAATCTCACTATGAACAATCTCTAATATTTGTTTAGCTCTTAATGATTTTTACTTATCATAATCCTCCTAAGGATGTTTACCAAGAATGCAACCCTAGAAAACTACATCAAAAAACTTAACTCATGGCAACCCTAAAAACATGTCTTGATGGGTGAGTTACTCCAAGTAAAAATAGTTGAGATGGACTAATTACTCATGATATAATTTACTCACCTCATCTGAATGAGTGAGTAATGTAGTACAAGGTTGATAAGGATAAAAATGTGAGAAAGTATAAAACCTAGATTGGTGATGTGCTTTTCTAAATACAATAATGGAGTCACTTTAGCTTCCCTAATAACCATAGAATTTGGTGTGAACTCAACTCTTTTTCCTAAACTGATGTGAGTGATCTAGTAAGTAGATAAGAGATTGGTGGATAAAGAGGGAACACATAAAACATAATTAAATTTCCCATCATTCACTTTAAATTATCCAATCCCACTAACTTTTATGAAATTATCATCACCCAATAAAATGGAAGGCATAGAATAAGGCTTCAAGGATTTAAGCATGTCCTATGATGAAACCATGTAGTGTAAGGCACTAGAATGAAAAACCCATGCAGAAGGCTGAGATGAAATTAAAAAAAGGACTTTTCCCTTATCTTTTCCCTTCTTGATATCTTTTCATATACATGCAAAATTTCATGACCCTGTGTTCATGTTGGCTAAGGTCAGTCCATTAGTCCTTTAGGATTGTGGATGCATGAAAATGTGCACATGTTTCATGTGTTATCTTGATGCATGGATGACGGCTTAAAGAGACTAATTTGTTTTATAATTATTGAGTTCTATAGAAAATTACTAAAACCCAACAAAAAATGGCTAAAATTTCTATAAGAGGAAGCTAAATCTTGGAAACATTGTACGTCTTTATGTAAATATAGTGAATACCCACTTTGTATTTTTCAAAACCTAGAAAACCCTAAAAAAATTTTTCAAATTTGAGTACTAGATGGTATGGAATTTGTAGATTTTTGAAAAACTCCCTCAAAACCCTCCAGAAATGTCAAAAATTAATTATCACAAAACCCTATCATGTTTACATTTAATCTTAAGATTTTGACCCCTTCTAAATCCAATGGTGCTATCTATTTTTTTAGGCAACCCCATCTGTATAAATCTGCTTAGATTTTCAGGAAATCCCACCAAACCTTTGAAAATTGAAATCATGAAAAACATTTTGATAAGTTGAATGCAAGGTCTTACAATAGAAATAATGGAATTTGACTACTAGCAAAGCTCTGATACCATGTTAGAATGAGCCACAATTGGATTCACTAGATAGGATAAAACTCATGGAGAAAATCTATATGGAATAGTGAAACCTAGAAAGAAAAACTTAAAAGACAATGAAAAAATATCTTCACAGTAAGTAAAATATATTAAGAAGATTTAACATCATTAAAAAAAAGTAAATAGGAAGGTTATTTATATAGGTGGAAAATAGATAAATCCCAACATCCTCATGCATGTGGGATTATTTTCCCCTTAAGGACCTTTATTAAACCTAAGAAAGCTTGACTAGACCATGTAGATGAAACCTATTGGGAAAAAAGTACACACCAACAAGGATTATTATAAATAGGGATGTTGACCTCTCATTTGAGTAGTTCATAAGTATTACATGTTTCACATGATATGTGACTGGAAAATCATTTGATTAAATAAACTTATGGATTCAATAGTAGATTGAGCTATGGATGGTAGTTATATATGTTGCATCATTTTTTATATCATGAATGCTTAATTTTTTAAATTATGAAATCATTATACATGCTATTATAATCTATAATGATAATATATTTTATTATTTTAATATGATGTTCAATCTATGTGCCTTATTATACCTAAGGATAGGTTTGTATGAGTTGTATATGTGTTTATTGATATTTATGTTTCTTATATCAATGGGGTTCTTAGTGTTCTCTTTTTCACATCAAGTGAGTTTCTACTTCCTTGGCTTAGGTAATATGTAAAAATTATAAGTATACTTGTTTCACATAGTTTAGTGTGCACAAGACCATGGAAATGAATATTGGAAATGCACAAGATTTATGTTCTAATTATAGGACCATGTTTGTAAGTTGTGTGGATAATGGAAGAGTTATTTTGAATTTAATTTTTAAGAAAGAAAATTTTAGTTAATATGAAGTTATAAAATTATTGTGTGAAGTGAAGAGTTGTACTGGAACAAGAAGTCACATACACTATGGTGAGTTATGTGTTATGAATAATTAATTTAAGTGTGTGAAGTATGAGTATTCCAACATGTGAGTTGGGATTATGGGTATATGGTATGAGGATATGTCCTTTTTGAAATCCAATATTTATTACATAGGGAAGCATCTGATAGACATTTTTTTTGGTGGAAGTGGAAGTGTAACTTTGGGGAGTGGTGTACATACACACAAACCTACAAATTAACTAAAAATATTTTATAAAATGTTGATAAAGATGCTTGAATGTCAAGATATTAAGGATGAAAATGATCACATACATAAATGTGAGATATCAAGATGAACCAAGTAAATGACATCTCAAGATATAAAGGTGAGTTGATTTATTGTGTAATTATTGGATTGTGTATATAGATGGTAATAAAAGGTTGATCCAAATCAAATGATTGTATAATTTGATTATCTTAAGAAAATGTTATTGAAAAAAATTATATACCTAAGTTTGATGATGTTTTAGAGAGAGTATGCATGTATGATGTGCAGCTTAAGACATTATTTTCAAATTTGTCTTAAGATATCCATCCAATGAAACATGAACAATAATTATTGGAGTATTTTTTTCATCTTTCAAGAGATAACTAGATTTTAAGGCTTTTTTTGATGTCCCAAAAGTGTTGGATTAAATTATCACAATGGTATTTGATATAAAATTTAACATGGGAGTAAGCTTATTCTTGAGGAATAAATCTAAGATGAAAGCTTAGTTGTATGATTTATATACAAAAAATGTTCTAGATCCCAAAGAGGATTGTGTATGAAATGGGATAGGATTATCCCACACATATCCTATCTCTAAATATCCATACTCGAATAAGGTTAATCAAATATCCCAACAGGTTATGTTCATGTCGTGATGAAGTGTAGATTTATAACACTAGAAAGAGGGGTACCTACTCACTACTATTAAAGGGAAGGGTTCCAAATACATTAGGCAAATGACATAAGGTAATATCTCTAACTAGACCTCTAATGATAAAAATAAGGGAATTTTCTAAAGACAATGTAGATATTTGTATAATTAAATTAAATTAAACTAAGGGTAAAGGGTTAGAATAATAAAATGGGTAAGTAGGCATGGTAGGCAAATGGTGGCCTATAATACCTAAAATGGATAAATGAAAAGTCTAAACAATCCTATATCCATGCTAAATATAAATTTAAATAAATCATAGACAAAGACACACACACATATATTTATCTACTAATAAACAAATACCATCTACCTACTAAATGAATTAAAGGAAAGAGCACAAAGTTATAAATACTTACCTTAATGGGGAACCTATCAAGCCTCAATGTATTCCTTAACTAATTATGATTTATAAGAGATTATTGTAATTGTGAATACCTCAAAGGATGGAAAATATGATCTAATCCAACTAAGGGCCTCCTATAAAATATCCTAGACTTACATAAAATAAAATTCCTTTAAGACAATATTCTAACTATAGCTCCTCCAAATATGACCAGGGTAGAAGTATGAGTGGTAATAGATAAAATAAGAATGAAATAATTTGTGTATATGATTAAGAATAAAATGTAACTATATATATGGATCAAATGTCAAACACAAGATTAGATGATGGTATCAACTTGTTTGATGTAATCTAGAAGAGTTGGATGATATTGAACTATGTTAGCCAAGCCGAAGTAGTAAAAATGCCAAGAATATTTAATCAAAACTATGTTGGCCAGGTTGGCTAATATAATATAGAAGGGAAAAATGTGATGAATAAAATAAATAAAACTAGATGATGTAGTAGGAAATGATGGACCTATTAAAACTAAGAAGGATAGGATGGAAGGAAGTAGGTATAAAGGTAAATATAAGGAAGTTGAACTAGGTATAAAAAGGTATGATCATGACATATGTAACATCACTTGCAAATCACCTAAGGCTTTCCCACCCCTTTATTAGTGCACCCTTTAAGGCATACACTCAAGTAAATATAAGATTGATATATTTATACAAGATAAAGCATTAGTAAATGATAATTATGTAAATATTATGTGCATACATATGCCCCACCTAAGGCTCATCATGTGTCACAATAGTGTAACATGGGATGGTGCTTCGGTAAATAACACAATAATAAAAAAATAGGATAATTCAAATGTATAAATAATTTAAAGTAAATGAAATTAAATAAAATGTAAATAAATGCCTTAAATTACCTTTTAGAATAATTTTGTATGTGTAGTATATGATGGAAGGTGACCAATGTGCAGAATAAGAGATGAACTTGAAAGATAAGAGAAAATTCTAAAATTTTGTAAAATTAGTCTACTAACACCTAAAATTTATATATCTCACCATGATTCTAAGGATTCTTTTAGTTCATGAAAGGAGTGATATAAAAAAATATATGTTAAAAATTTAGAATCTTTAGGTAAATAATTAAAGGCTTAAAATTTGGTAATTTTACTATAACATGACAACGAAACTCATTTATGCATTTATTTTTTTCAAACTAGATCTCTATATCTCCAAATCTAAAGCTTTGAGAGATCATGGATTGAAAATGAGGAGGCAGACATGCTGATGGATGCATCATCATTATGACTAGATTCATACATGTATGTAGTGTATTAATTATCTAATTTTAGTAGTTTTGAATAAAATGAACTAGCATAGGAAATTTAGGTGTAAGACAAATTCATGTGGTAGAATTTACCCTAATAAACATATAAAAATTTATGAGTTATAATTCACTAGGAGGGGGGGGTGAATCAATGGTGGAAAATAATCCAATTCGATTTCCGAACCCTTGAAAATAGTTGAGAGTTCAATACATTCATTCATGAAGCATACAGATCATTCATAGCAGTGAACAATGAACATAATACAAGATCACATACACATCAAAAGATCAACATGATAACCCCTCTTGGGGAATAAAATCCACTCTCAATACTGTAACCACATGGAATACTATCCTATAAGATGTTTACAAATAAGATATTAATCAAGTCCTTTTGATCAAGAACCTTGGTCAAGTCCTTCTGACCTAAGGCCTTTAATGAAATAGATGTTCCAAAAGAACCTACCCATAAGATGATCAAGTCCTTCTAACCACCTATTCAATTAAGTAATTCTAACCTACAACCTTGATCAAGTATTTCTAACCAAATGTCTTTAGTGAAACCCTATTTCATAAAGAGTAACTACCCCTAAGGAAAATCAAGTCATTTAGACCATCATTAAAAAGAACACTTCCATCTTAGAATTGATGTCTTAAACACATGATGATGGACTTTTGATTATCTAAAAACTACATAAACTCTCTCTCTCTAACTCATACATGCCTCTCACATAGGCATGCCATTATATCTCTACTTCTTCACTCAAAAGGTCCTCATATTCACACTCAAATTTCTTCACACAACTACAATAACACTATATTGTCATTAGAAACATGATGTATAGATCATACACATAGTCCTTAATCTTCTATACTTATCAACCCAACAACTTGTCATTCTCACTCTCCTCTCCTTTCCTTCACTCTCTAACTCTCTCACATAGAAGGCTCTCTCAAATCTCTCCCCAAGTCTCTCACTCATAAAATCTAGAAATTAGCATCTTTGATTTCTCTATTTATAGAACATATTTGATAATCAACACTTTAGTCATCCATTAGGCATGCCTTATCCCTTAATAAAAATCTTACATAAAGACATATATCAATATAAACTTTATAGGTCAGCCATAGCACCTATGGTCACCATTAAGCAACTACACCTTTTAATAAGGCCTTTGTAGGCCTTATAGGTCTCATGGAGACATATTCACCCATTTAACTCTTCATCGAGAAAATAAGCAAACACATAACCACTTAAAAATACATATATCCAATCCTCACATCCCCTAGGACATATTTAAATGATCAAAGTCACTCATGCTCACCTCTATGTATGCTTAAAAAACTCAATCATTGACCTGGTTCACAAGGACACCTACTTTCCATTAGATACTTATCTTAGACTTTTGCTTAGTTGTTAAACATCATGTAACTATCCTCATCTCACTACTTCCTAAATTCTTATAAAAATGTGCACCATCAATCTTGATCAAACTTTAACTTTTATATAAATGACCAAGTATGGGAACCTTGCTTATCTACCTAGAAGGCCAACTTTGGACATTAATAACTTTCATTTCACTTAAATGCATGATCTCAAATTTAGACTAGATGATCTCCTCACACATGATAATCTAACCATTTAACAATCTGATCTTATAACCTTCTCATGTGTAAGATATAACACCATTAAAATGACTTCTCAAAATCATCTCTCATAGAGCCATCTATGTCAAAAACTTGCTTGGGAGGCCAACTTTGAACAAGCATATCTTTTAACATGCTTCATCACATGATGTGAATTTTAATGTAAATAAACTAGGATTAAAACTAAATAAACCCATATGATTATTTTATCTTAAAACCTTCACATATACAAGATATAGAACTATAAAAGTGCCTACTTAACATTTCTTGTCACACACAAATTTGGCTAAGTATGGAAAAACATAGTCAAACTACATGGGATCCCAACTTTGCATATGAATATTTTTTGATCTACTTTGTTGCATGATCTAAAATTTAGAAAAAATAAAATAGGCACATAAATAAATAAACCCATATGATCATTTTATCTTAACATCTACACACATGCAAATTCTTACCTTATCAACATGCTTACTTGACTCTTTCTAGCCACATGCAAATTTGGATATGGAAAAATAATGAATTCTGACTAAGAAACCAACTTTGCACCCTCATATCTTTGATCATGCTTATACACATGAATTTATATATGGTGCATAATAACTAATTATTAATGTGATAATAACAATATGACCAACTCCCTTGACTCATTCCCAAGTGCCAATGGTGATGTCATAAAACTTCCTACATAGATTTTCTACCACTGGACCAAAATGTCTAGATGAACACAATGAAGAACCAGATGGATAAAATTAATGCACATAATTTCTCAAATCATATAACACTTCTTATAGGACCTATTTAACATGTTCAATACTTTAGAATCATCCCAAAAAACCTCAAGCCAAGTAAACTCTGAAGATCAACAAAGCCTTATTTAAGCATACTAAGACAAGCACATTGCACACTTTGTCATTATTATTTAGGATTTCAAAGAACTACATCTACTTACCAAGATACCTCGTTGACATCACTAAAAATTCTCCAAAAATATCTCCCTTTATCATTGATGTCAATAACCATCAGATATAGTAATATACAGTTGTATACACCCTAAATTGGTCAAGAAACCACACATATCATGTCTTTTCATAGTCCTTTTCATAAGAGACTTTGACTGGAGCATATGAGCCATGTTAAAATTATCCATGTCTTTTATTTTACTTATATTTGTCTTGTTTTGTGCTTGAGTCAACATTTTGCTCATTGCCAATCATTTGTAACCTTCCAAATAGTCATTCCAACTCAGCGAGACTCTATTTCTTAGACCAATCCTATCCCCCCAAGTCCTAAACCTATAAAATAGGAACACTGGGATTGGACTAAACCTTGGTTCTCCTATCCTTTTGCATTTTGAGTCCCAATGGTCATTTCTCTTTGCTCAAGAGGTCCTAAACCCTTCTTAGCCCCTCCATTAAGTTTTTTTTATGTCAGCTAATATAAATAAAGCTCCCAAATTCAAAATAAAGAGTCTCGTATATAAAGTATTTCACAAGGCATTTTATATCTAGCACTTACTACTTTGGTAAAGAATACAATTAAAAATTAGTCAATAGTATAGCTTAGCATTCTGCATCACACATAGATTTCCATGCTTGATCAAGGAAGGGCTTAGGTGAAAGTTCATTCTTGCATCTACCATGCATGTTGATTATGCATATTCCCTAAATGAGAACTACATTTGATTTGAAACACTAGCTTGAGGGTTAATATAATAGTGATCAAGACAATAGGGTTCTAGATCATGTGATCATACTTCCCCTAACCTAGTTTTTTCCCCCATTTGCTTTTGATGTATTTATTGTATTTGTGTGTAGATAGACCCAAGGTTTAAATATTAAGACAAATCTATAGAAATCTTTAGTAACATTCAACAATCAAAATTTCACAAGTAGACTCATACAAGCACAATGAACAAAATGAAAAAAACTCAAATCTTTGTGACTAAATTAGATAATAGCGGTCAGAGTGGATAGTAGCATCAGACCCTAAATTGTCCTAAATTTAGCACTCTTATCCTTTCATCTAATGAAATCTAGTTCTCTAGATTCATGATAATATCCTAGTTTTATATAATAGTTTTTAACTTATGAATCATTTGTTTCATCCTATTTTTATAGATAAGTTACTTCTTTTACTTATGCAATTGATTTAATCAAATTGATATAAAATCTATATTTTACTATATTTAATTATATTTTATCCCTTAATCTAGACCCTTTATTTTTTAGGAACTACATACTAGTTTTCCAAAACTAATAAAACATTTGGTGAACCTGACTTACTTCAAATAAATCTAAAACCCTAAGACCCTTGGGGTTTCTCCTTCATATTTTTATACAAAAAATCAATTTTAAATTTCTATTTCTTTTTATAATTTTTTGTGCATTTATTTTATTCAAATTTATTTTAGAATTTAAATTATTTCAATAATTTTCAAAAATTCTAAAACCCCAACCCAAAACCCTAGATTTCTAAACTAGGTCCTCAAACCCTAATCCTTCCTTCCTTACGATTTTTAGATAAAAATTTTGAAATTTTTGCCAATTATTTGGAGTGTCAAAAATATTATTAAAAGCTCTATATTATTAGTTATTATTTCAAAAATTCAATTTTAAATTTTTGATTTTTGCATAATTTTATTTTCATTTATTTTTTTCAAATTTATTTTAAAATTTAAATTATTGTAATAATTTTCAAAAATTCTAAAACCCTAACCCAAAAACCTAGATTTAAAAAATAGGTCTTCAAACCCCAAGCCTTCCTCATTCAACATCCACCATGTGAAAAAAAATATAGAAGACCATAGCAAAAAATATAACCTATTAAGAATAGAGAGCTAGTTTCTAGAGCACTACCTACAATATGCACTATAGAGAATAGTAGTAGTGCACCACTACAGTTTGATTCAAAGCAAGATAGCCCATATTTCATATTATCAACACTACTAGATGGGAGGTTAATCACATTACCTTGTACTCATTGACAAGCCACATCTCTTACATAGACAACCACATCATCCCTTTTGTAACTATCATTATATCTATGGACACATAGATAATGATTATTATGGACTTAGAGATTGCATTAACAAATGTGTTGATAATGGCATCATAGAATTCACATAGGGGGAATCAATAACTCCATCATAGAACCATAGACCTCATTCCTCTATGGTTGAGTCATCCCAGGATATTCATTCATAAGAATCATCAGTTACTCACCATGAGAGTAATGCAGTTTCTAGGATAGAGCCTCATAAGAGATCTCCTATCCCATCTACTCAAAAGGTTTAGAGACCAGTATAATGAGATAATCCTACATATAGTAGTGTAGTCCATAAAGTACATAGTGAAGTTCTATATACATATCTAGCAGAGTCATAGGCATCATAGAAGAGTATTGATATAGATAGATATTCACTACAACTAAGTTTTTAGGGTCCTATCTCACATAACAACCTACTACAGTTAAGATTAGATGAATCCACATCATAGAGTACTATTGTAGATATATATTAAATACAACCAAATTTTTAGGGTCCTATCTCACATAGCAACCTAGTATGGTTAAGATTAAATGAACCTACATTATAGAGTATAGCTCTAGATAGATATTCACTATAACTAAGTTTTTAGGGATCTATCTCATGTAGCAACCTACTATGATTAATATTAGATGAGCCCCCATCATAGGTTATAGTTCCATCTCGATCTATTTCTCAGTCATATTTATCATAGCACATGCCACATGGTGTTTTCTCATGTAGCAATACACTATTAATGTAGTTAGATAAGCCTCCTTCACAACACACAATTTCAATTGCACATCCATTGATATTTCGTCTTACAAAGTCCCCATGTACAACTACATTTAGTGCACCATAGATAGAATTAGATATAGGACATGTTCCTACATAACATGAGTAGTATGGGCACTTATTTAGTTTGCCATCAAGGTTTAGATAATGATATAACACATAGTGATATGACACACATTCATACTAGTATTAGTTCATATCTTCACTTAGGGGGTGACAATGGAGCCAAAAGGTTAGCCTTTGCATTCTTGAGCCACTCTCTAACAAGTGATATACACAAAGTGATATCTTACATCCCCTTCTACTAATAACTAACATTCCTAGTTCTAAATAACCATGCTTAGCCAAACCAAATTATCCAAATTTTGATCTTATGAATATCATATTTTACCAATCTTAAACCAACTCATTTTATCAAATAAATTTATAAATTACAAAACAACAAAAAACATTTACTCACATATGATTCAAAATCAAACATTAGTATCACACATGAACCTATTAAACCAAAATCAAATCATACGCTAAATTACATAACATAATGTGCATATATTCAAAATCAAACAAATATCCATATATATAATGAGTTTTCAAAACATATACACCATATCAAATACAATCAGTCATCAATGGCCATCATGCCCTCACTCTCAGTCTCACTCTCCCCATTAGTACTAGTCCCATAATCTAATATAGCACTAAATGGACCCACACCTCCTTGAGCTACCACATGCTTCTTGTCATGACCCTCTCAATATAGAAGCCAATCATGCTCACCATTCAAGTCTATATATCACCTCTAAATATTTTTAAACTCATTCATGATCCTCATACTAATAAAACCAAAATCATGTGGAGGCATCTTACGCATATCCAGCTCAGCTCTCAGCTCATCTCTCTCTTATTTCCCTAACATATGTAACTATCATTATAGTATCCCTTTAAAATATATGAGCATGAATATATATGGTGATTGTCACTCACTTTGTTAATCCCTCTACTACATTGTCAAGAACATGTAATGTGAGCTCTCAAAGTGTTGACTCAATGATGGTCTCCCAATAATCATCATCTCCATTACCACCCCAACATGTGCCTCATCATGTGCACCTCCGACTCCACATACACATAAAGTATGACAATATGTTATCTATATATTTTTAAATCAAATTAAAATAAAAAATTTCTACACAATTCAAATAAAATTACTTATTACCTCCCATAATTTGGATCGACTCAGGATCCTTATACTCTAGAGCATTCCTTCCATTAATAGTGTATAATAGGGCCCATCGATGCCTCATCCATAACACAGTATACACATATATACATCCAACATCATCCACATCAATAATATCTATAGATGCATCCCATGCATCCAAAGGTAATGGTGAAAGCTCAACCTTAGTAGGTCTCACATGATCTCTTTCCGTCACTGGTGTCTGTGCACTCCTCACTCTCACCCATACTATCAGTGGCACATCTTGTGGTACCCCAAAATATATATCCATGTTCTCATAATGAAAATTCTCATACATTCCAACCCAATGGTCATGTATCCAACAATTGACCCATATATATCACAACTGCACTCCATCCTTAGCCCACCTAGGAAATCCTCTGTAAGGCCTCTATATAATGTCACCAAATACCAATCTATATATAACCCACCTATAATAATCCATCCTAGGGGATTGAATAGCTAATATACTCATCCATCATTCTCTGAATTATTGTGGAGATGCCTACCTCTCCCTCAGTAATCATATCAGTTACACAACTATTATGTGCTCATAATCCTAATAATGCAATGATGTCACTATGCTCAGACCACCAGTAAATGCATCTTATGTAAACATATAGAGATACATTTATAGGTGAGCAATCATATTCTTACCCCAAAAAAACAAAGTTTCATATACCTCCACACTATGCACAATACTATATATTCTATATGAAATAGACACTCCACTACCATTCACAACAACAAATGATGCAAAAAAAATAACCAACCACTTTCATAAGTGAAAAATTATATAATGCACAATAACTAATAGTAGTACATCACTATCACTCCTTATCTAATGTATACTTGAGGGCACACTAGTAAAATATAAGGATACATGATCAATAACATCAACACGCATGTCATCCTTCAACATCACATGTCATCCACTAATCAATAAATGTAATATGTGATACACATCCTCTAGAGTCATAGTAATCTCCCCTATAGGAAGATAAAAATTACATGTATATGCATTCTACCTCTCAATTATGGTAGTAATCATATATTAATCACACTACATTATGCTTAGGTCACAAACATAACCTAACCCATCCCTATCTATGATAGTTCTCTCATCAGTAGACAATGGTAATATCCTTAATATCTCCATCACCTGGCCCTTGTTGAACTCTCTCATCTATACCTCACCCTATAAAAACACTAGAAACACCACATATATCAATAAATAGTGTCAAATCAAAAGCTAAAATAGAACAATAGTCAACAACAAAGAAACATCAATGAAAAATTAGGCCTCCAAGACAACAACATTGGATACAAGACAACAGTGTTAGACATGAGTGCTATAAATTAGACAATAGTGTTGAAACCTAGATAGGAGCACTAAAACCTAGTCAGGGGCACTAAAACTAGAAAAAATCTTCCTAAGATAATTTTAAGATCTTAAAAAGCACTAAAACAAGTCCAAAGCTGATAAAAACCAAGCATTTGGGTTACTTATCAGGATCACATCACCACCAACCTAAACCTAGGTTGCCAACAATTCAAACCAGGTCATGTTAGGTGCTCATGTCTTCAGCATATCTCTCACTTCAGAGCTCAAGATCTCAACCTAGCCAATTCAAAAATGAATCAAGAATCAATCCAATTTTTTATATTAGCCAATTTTCTCAATCAAAATAAAATACCATTTTGCCCATAACTCAAACCCTAAAACTCTATTTTTTAAACCATTTTCTTCCATGAAATCATGACAATGATACCTTTGACATCACTCAAGCTTCACTATATTAATACCTAATTTTCTTATTATAGCATGAACATCTCTATATTCCTCTTAAGCTCAGGCACACATCTTGGTCCTCACCAATCCAAACATGTTCCACTTTTAAATAACTCAATCTAATAAATATATAAACCTTTCAAGCTATTTAAAACATACCAACCTTGTTTCTATTATTACATCACTATTAATCACATTTGGATTGACCTCATCTATCACAAATTTTGTCCCTCTCCCTAAAAGGGGGGCATAATTCCTATTATTCTTATTTCTTCACTTACCCAGCATCCCCATCCACTCTCATAAGTGGATACACCATGGTTCTTACACATCCAATAGTTAGATTACCAAATTTAGTTTAGATTAGTTGAGAGATATAGTGATTTAGATTACATGGATCACTCAACATTACTTATGACATTCAGAGGGATGTGCCTTTAGTTTATAGATACATAGACTATTCAGATATAGTCATTCAGATCATATGGATCCATAGTGATTTTAGCTTATAGGTACATAGACTATTAAAATACATTGGTTTAGATTTTATGGATTCATAGTTATTTTGATACAAATACATACTTAAATACTATATTTGGGGCCATGTACATGCTACACATCTCACACATACAACTTCATACAATATGATAGATTTTTTTGGGTATCCATTTTTGTAAATGAGGAATGGAAAGATATGTCATATCACATGTGGTCATATATATTACCATATTATATAGATGCATCACTCACATACTATATTTGGGAGCATGGCACATATGTTTGTGTTCTTCATGACTCAGGATTATATAGATAGAAAGGAAAGATATGTCATTCTCTTCTTACACATTGACCAAAGTTTTATATTATGCCCAACTATACCTAGGTTGTCACCAAATTGGACTGCATTGTCATCTATAATGGTTTGTGTTGACCCAATTTTGCCCCTCTGGAAAAATCTCGATCACCTTCGACACCTGCATTACATGGCCAGCCATTTTGGGTTGCAAGGTCTGTCTTCAGGGTTTGACAGCTCCGTTTTAAAGCATTGAATCATCAACATCATTTGTTGGCATTCATGGTAGCATAAGATACAGTCTTCAAACATTCAAAAAATAAGAGAGGAAAAAATTGGGGCATTTAACACTAAGTCAAAAAGAGGGCAGATGTTTTCAAGAACAATGCAGAGGGTGGCAAAATCACCGCCCACAACACTGGCGGGTAAAAAGAGACTGCCAACACAAGCAATGGGTGGAAAAATTGCCATGTGAAGCAGCTGGCAGAGAAAAGGAGGCTATCAAAATCGGTTGATGTCGACAAAACTACCGCTCTCGGCAGCCTACTCGACCGACGCTAAAAAAATTGTCGTGCTCAGCAGCAAACTATGCCAATGTTGGCATGATTGTCACGCCCACAGCAGACACCAAAAGGGCTACCCACATGCAGTAGACACCAAAAAGCCCACCCTCAATGGTGAATGAAAAAAGCCCGCCCATGGTAGTAGAGGCCAAAAAAGCCACCCATGGCCACGAAACTTGCAGATGGCGGCAAAACTGCCGCCCACGGTAAACACTCGACTGACGTCAAAAAAATTGCCGCACTCAGCAGCCAATCAGCTGACGTCAGCAATATCACCACACACAGTCCACGACAGTGAGTGGCAAATTTGCCGCCCATGACATCAGGTGGCAAAAAGGGCTTGCAAAACACAAAAAAAGGCCCACCCAGCTGCCAGAGGAGTAGACCAGCATGTAAAACAAGGCAACAAGCATGGTCTTGGTAGAATTGTGATGTCACCTACAGTGTTTTATCTCTTCCCAATGAAGACTAAGGCTACCACTCCCCATATAAATATGTAGACTTGGTCATTTTAAAGAATCTTCCCCAATTTTGTAAAGAGCATAGCTCTACAAATTCTCCACCTAAATTAATAAAATACAATTTTTGCCTCCATCTTGGATTGATTTGCTGTGTATGCCATGAGTATTATTTGTGTTTAGTCATTATCTCCCATGCTTTCACAGGTAATACCAATAGACCAGCTATCTACAAGGCACCGGTTCTATAGCTAAAAGGAGAAGAGCAATACTTGAGAAGGACAAAATAGAGTAAGTTGCTTGTAAGTGTGTATTCCACAGCACCTTGGTAAACCTCTGTTATGTATTTTCCATTATAGCCTCCCTATTAGTCTTAGTAGCCTAGTTCTTCTGCCAGATGTGTAGAGTATATTTGCATTTCTCTTGATTCTGAGAGTGGATCTGGAAGGCCACCCCTTTATTTTGGTGTATAACCTCTTTTAGAGTAGGTTATTTGTTTTCTTTCACTTTCTTCCATTTTCATCCCCCCAGTATATCTATATATATATCTATATTTTGCATTGCCTGGAACAAACAAGATACATCAGAGGGAACTAGCCCATACCTAGAGACTCTCCTCTCATGCTTCACCATCCCACAGGTGAGAGAGGAGTTTCCATGTTGCGAGGAGAGGGCAGGAATCCATTTTCCTGCCAACTTGGTGCACTTTCCAGTGTCAATAGTTTTGGCACGCCCAGTGGGATCATATTTTTATCAATTTCTAATGCAGTAGTATTTTAGGATTGATGTTGGTCTTGCTACAGTCATTTCAAAGATTTTCTAGCATCTAGCAACTCCACTGGTAAGAACTTAGTTCTTTATTTTTAAAACCAGTCAATTAAACTTCTATGCCAAAGGTTACCACAAGGTCAGCTTCAAGAGGGGTCCCTTTTGTTTTCGTTGAGATGCCTTTAAACTCTGCTAAAAGGCTTAGGTTTGAAAGAGCTCACCCTTATCCATTAGTAAATCCTCCTAGACTTGTTGCTAGGAACATCAACCCAGCTCAGCCACAGTTGCAGCCCGTTCCAGCGATGGCATTGCCTTTTGCAGCTTTTCATGGTGAGAGCCCTTTAAACCTCCCACGCTATGATCTAATTCTTGGAACGGCTCTAAAAAATGTGCCCTCTTTTGATGGAGTGGGACCTATTACAGTTGTTGAGCATATCAAGAATATTTCCAACCTTTGCAATATTCACAATATAATAGAAGAAAATATTGCCATCAGACTGCTAGCCTTGTCTCTGAAAGGGAAGGCTCTTGATTGGTACGGCACCTTGCCTATGAATTCCATACATTCCTGGAATGAATTGGGCACCCATTTGACTAATCGTTTTAGGGAAAAAAGTGACGGCCTCTCTCTTACTGAGCAACTGACAACTATAAAGAGAGCTTCACACAAGTACATGCAGGACTTCAATACACATTTTCAAAAGACTTGGGATAGAATTCTCATCCTAGTAAGGCTGACCCCCAGCTACGCTTTCTTGTACTATTTAAAAGCATTAAATAGTGACATTGCTATGATGATCCAATCTATGGGAGGACATATCCTGCCAGCTACGTATGACATTGCCATTACAGCTAAAAATTACTTGATTCAAGCCAAGAAAATCACCCCTAGGCCTCACATGCCACTTTTCCCAGAACCGCTACCCCCAATTCAGGCTGTCACTCCCACAATTGCTCCCCTATCTGTCATTGAGAAGCCAGCTACTATTCCATCTAATGAATTAAATGAAGTTAAGGGCCTGTTGCAGAGCATGTCAAACAAACTTGTTGCCTTTAAAAGGCAACAAGCTCAAAGCAACAAGCCAAACCAAGGTTATCAGAATTATGGTCATGCCCCTAGACCCCCCTTTCAAAATTATAACCAAGGTCAGGGGTAGCTCACTACGACCAGGCCTTATCAAAATTATAACTCAGGCTCCTTTTCGTCATCTAAAGCCATGGTGCCTACTCAGAACAATCTAATGCAGGAGCAGCCAGGTTGTTCAACCATGGGACAAGGTCAAGAGCAAGCTATCCACATGAATGATATGATGAATTTTTTCCAAAATTTAGAAAATCAGGCTGTTGATTTTTCCCAATTTTTTGAGTTTCCAGCTCAGCCCAGCACGAGTAGCAATCAAACTCAGCCAAATTCTACCCTAATAAATCATGAAGAGGGCGAGCTTTGTGCAATTAATCATGGGGGCACTACAGACAATCAAGCTAATTGCATTACAGCCAACATGAGATTTAAAAGAAGAGTAGTTGGAGAAGCACAGGCTTCCCCTCAGGCAGCAATGAATCCTCCATCACACCCATTTCAAAGGGCCCCAATTTCCAGACAACCGTTTGCACCTCTAGCTCCTCAGTCTATAGCTCCAGTCGAGATCAGCCCAAAGGAAAGCATGAAAGGAGTCAGTCCCCAAGTTAATATAGTTAATCAAATGAAGAAATTGCATGTGAGCATTTCTCTATGGGATTCGTTGTCTCTCCTAGGACAAAGAGACGTTTTGAAGAAAGAATTACATGAGCTAGATCGCCAGGCCATCCCAACAGACACTAATAACATCCTAATGATGAATGGGCAGCCTTCTACTTCAAGTCAGGTAAAGAAAGAAGAAAAGAATCCCCCTTTTTATGTATCTTTGATCATAGGGGATTTCTTAGTACATAATTGCATAATTGACAGTGGGGCCAGCACTTCAGTAATGCCTAAGTGCATTGCTGATAAGATGGGATTAAAGTATTAAGTAATGAACAAAGGAGTCTTACAACTAGATGGGATGCCTGCAAAGATAGCCAGAATCTTGAAAGGATTGAATTTAACATTGCATGCCTGCCTGACATTCTCAATTCCCCATGATATAGTGGTAGTAAACGTTCCTCCATACTTCACAATATGTTTGTCTAGGGACTTTACGTCCAAGATAGGGGCTATCTAGTAGCAAATTGGTCATACCTAGTTTTCAAAACCAAGTACGGGACCAAGGTGAAAATCAAATCTGAGCCACTCTACAAGGATCACCTAGAGCCCTATTCACCCAAGGTAGCGAATGTCAGTTACACTATCATCAATCTAGAAGAGTCTCAGACAAACAAATCTTCATCTTCTGCTCTTGAAGGAGTTGTAGATCTACTCTTGGATGAGTGGGGAAGAAATAACTTTGAACACGATCCTTATAAGTTTATTAAAGAGGCAGACCTTGGCATCTATTGCTTGCATGAAGAAGGCACCGTCATGCCCAACATAATGAAAGAAAATAAAGAAGACCTTGGCTTATGGTAGCTATACTTCGATGGTTCTAGAAGTAAACTGGGTGCTGATGGTGGGGCAATGTTAGTTTCCCCTTCTAAAGAAAGGTACTTTTTAGCTTTTTATTTCTAATTCTCTTGCACATGTAACGTTGTAGAATATGAGTCTTTGATTCATGGACTTGAGTGGGCAAGAAAGAGAGGGATCAGGAAGTTACAAATCCTGGGGGACAGTGAACTAATTGTGAACCAAATAAGACGCTTGAACCTGACCAAGAACTCCTTGCTAAAGTCTTACAAGCACAGAGTCTGGGACTTGATGGAGGATTTCCTTACTCTTAACATTACCTTGATCCCTAGAGAACAAAATAAGCAAGCTCACAGGCTGGCAGCTATTGGCTCCCAATTTGATGTTTCAAAAGAGATAAGCAGAGATTGTGGTTCATGCCATTTAAAAGTGGTGGTTCGGCCTTCAATTCTAGACAATGTTACAAATTGGCAAGTCTTAGAAAGTGACCAGCAAATAACTCTCTTCCTATAGGAAGAAGCTGAGTTCATGGTCCACAATCAAGTGAAATTGTAGTAGCAATATGGAAATTAGATTGTCCAATTGAAGAATAATAAACTCCCTAAGGGTCTAGTCACACTTGAAAGTATTTTCAACGGAGAAGACCAACTAAGAGATGACAAAGCATGCATCACTACCAGAGAGGAGAATTATGAAAAAGTCGAAATCTTCAAGGACAAGTTGCTAGCGCTTGGTAAGGTCTGCACGTTTTAGGAAAGGCAAGCTTTCATTTTGTTGTGTTAGGAGTTTGCCAATATTTTTGCCTAGAATTATAGCGACTTGAAAGGCTTTGATCCAAGACTCACCCAGCACACCATTGAATTAGAAGAAGGTGAAAAACTAGTCACACAAAAATAGAGGCCTATTAATCTAATGATCAAATGCCTTATGCAAAAAGAATTGGTCAAGTTGATTGAGTCTGGCATTATATTTTTGATCAAACATTCCTCATGGTTGGCCAATTTGGTTCCAGTTAGAAAGAAAAATGGGGATATCAAGCTGTGCGTTGACTTTAGAGACCTTAATAAAGTCTCTTTAAAAGATCATTATCCCCTTTCAAACATGGAGTAGATCCTCCAAAAGGTAACTAGTTCCAAATGCTTCTCCCTCCTGGATGGTTATTTGGGATATAATCAGATTCTGGTACGAGACTGCGACCAATATAAAATAGCGTTCACCACTAAATGGGGAATGTTCACCTACTAGAAGATGCCTTTCAGGATATCTAATAATGGTGCTACCTTTTAGTGAGCCATGGACATGGCTTTCAGTGGTTTGATAAATAAGAATGTACTGGTGTACCTTGATGATATAACAATTTTTTCTAGGGAGGTGGGACAGCACATGGAGCACCTCAGGCAAATTTTTGAGAGGTGCAAGGAATTTGGCATCTCCCTAAATCCAAAGAAATTTGTATTTTTTGTCCATGAGGGGAAACTTTTTGGCCACATTGTGTCCAAAGAAGGTTTGTCTATTGACCCCGAGAGAGTCCACTCCATCTTGGAGATGTCCCTACCAAAGCACAAGAAAGGCCTGCAGAGTTTCTTTGGCCAGATAAATTTCATTCAGAGGTTCATTCTAAACTTTGCTGAAATAGTTAAACCCCTAACCTCTATGCTAAGGAAGGGTGAAGAATTCAAATGGAAAACGCCAAGGAAAGACAGCTTTAAAGCTATCAAATAGGGTTTGACCTAGGCTCCCACTCTAATCAGCCCTAACTTCAATAGAGACCTCAATCTCTATACCTTCAGCAATGGAGAAGTAATATCTATTATGCTTACTCAAGCAAATAGTGATGACCTCGAGAAACCACTCGCCTTCTTTAGCAAAGGGTTAGAGGACTTTGAAATTAGGTACACCTAGTAGAGAAGCAAGTCCTGGCAGTGGTGCGCAGCCTAAAGAAATTCAGATATATGTTGTCAAATAGCAGGATCCATCTCATGGTTCCACATCCCGGCGTCAAGGATTTCTTGACCAATCGAGACTTAAAAGAGAAAAGAGCGGGATGGATCACCAAGGTAATGGAGTACGACATAGACATCAAAATCACCAAGTTGGTGAGAGGAAGGGGCCTGTGTGAACAACTAGCCATAGATTTGAGACAAAAGGGTGAAGACAGCTTGTTGATCCATGACGTAGTCACTGCAAAAGAACTAGCTATCATAAGAGATTGGATGCTAGACATGAGGCACTTCCTTCTTACTGGTGAATGTCCACAGGGCCTCAGTAGGTCTAGAAGGAGGTATTTTAGACTTCAGTCCCTTCCTTACATTTTGATTGATGGAGTATTATTCCTGAATAATACTCCATCAATCAAAATGTAAGGAAGGGACTGAAGTCTAAAATACCTCCTTCTAGACCTACTGAGGGAAGGATCTCTCTAGGGTTCTCCTGAGATGCATTGACTCCAGTCAGGTTGACAAGGTATTAGCTGAGTTTCACGATGGGCCAGCAGGCAACCATTTTGCCCCTAAGACCACAACAACAAAAATAATGAGAGCTGGCTATTTCTGGCCCACTCTTTTCAAGGATACTTATGCCTAGGTAAGGAAGTGCCAGAAGTGTGTACTTTTTGATGGAAAATAGTGATTAGTTGCCATGCCCCTACATCCCATTCAAGTTGAACAACCATTCATGCAGTGGGGCCTAGATTTCATAGGGATGATCAATCCTCCCTCTAGTGCCGGACACAAATGGGTATTGATTGCTAAAGATTATTTCCTTAGGTGGGTGGAAGCCATTGCTTTGAAGGAAGTGAATGAAAGTGCAGTCCTAGATTTTTATGAGGACTTAGTGACACGTTTTGGGGTCTTAGCCACCATAATCTCAAATAATGCCTGGGCTTTTTTGGGAACCAAAACTAGTGAATGGGTGCTAAGGTATGGTATATACCTTAGCACTTCATCAAATTACTACCCACAAGGAAATGGGCTGGCTGAGTCCACCAATAAAAGTTTGATCAAGATTATAAAGAGGACAATGGAAAAAAATTAGAAAACTTGGCATGCCAAGCTGAAGACAGGTTTATGGGCCAACCGAATCACTCCAAAGAGATCAATCAGAAATTCTCCATATATGCTTGTGTATGGAAGGGAAGTAAGGCTTCCCATCTCACTCGAATTGCCAGCACTAGACCTCACTCTTCAGCTACAGTTAGAAGAAGGAAGCAGCATGGAGGTCAGATTGTGTGAACTAATAGAGCTCCAGGAGGCAAGAAATCGGGCCATGGTCTCTATGATCAGTCACCAACAGCAGGTGAAAAGACATTTTGACAAGAAGTCTTCATCAAAAAATTTCACTGAAGGAGATATTATTTTGAAATGGGACAAAGATAGAGCTAATCCCAAAAAACATGCAAAATTTGATGCCCTCTGGAGTGGTACTTACATGATTACTCAATGCAAGCAGCATAACACATTTCAGCTCTCTAAACTGGACGACAAAGAATTGCATATCCCAGTCAATAGCATACATCTAAAGCATTACTGCTAATTTTTTTTGGTTTAGCTATACATAGTTTCCCTTGTTTTCTTTCCTATTTTCCCTAAGTGCAGTTTGCATAGTTAGTTTTTTTTAAGCTTTGTGTGTTTCCCTTCATTTGGGGGTAAATTCTATGTATTTGATTTTGGGATCTCGAAAGCTGTTAAGAACTCTCTTTAAAGTCACCATCTGACTCTGCACCTAATAGAATTTAAGGCAATTGGGTTCTAAGCATAACAGGCACGCTTACCCTATGAGTCACCAATTTTTTGACCCAATTTTGCCCCTTTAGCAAAATCTCGGTCACCTTCTACACCTGCTTTGCATGGCCAGCCATTTCGAGTTACAAGGTCTATCTTCAGGGTTCAACAGCTCCATTTCAAAGCATTGAATCATCAGCATCATTTGTTGGTATTCACGGTAGCATAAAACAGAGTCTTCAAATGTTCACAAAAGAAGAGAGGAAAAAATTAGGGTGTTTAACACTAAGGAAAAAAGAGGGCAGACATTTTCAAGAACAATGCAGAGGGTGGCAAAATTGCCACCCACAACACTGGTGGGTAAAAAGAGACCACCAACACAAGTAATGGGTGGAAAAATTACTGTGTGAAGCAACCGACAGAGAAAAGGAGGCTATCAAAATTGACTGACGTTGGCAAAATTGCTACGCTTGGCATCCTACTCGGTTGATGCTAGAAAAATTGCCACGCTCAGCAGCAAACTCTACCAATGTCGACATGATTGTCACGCCCACGGTGGACACCAAAAGGGCCACCCACATGTAGCAGATGCTAAAAAGCTTGCCCCCAGTAGTGAATGAAAAAATCTTGCCCCTGATGGCGAATGAAAAAAGCCCACCCACGGCAGTGAAGGCCAAAAAAGCTACCCATGGCCGTAAAACTTGCAGATGGTGGTGAAACTACCACCCATGGCAAACACTTGACTGATGTCGGCAAAACTACCATGCTTGACAGCCAATCAGCTGGCGTTGACAATATCACCACACACAGTCCATGATAGTGAGCGGCAAATTTTTTGCCCATGACATTAGGCGACAAAAAGGGCTTGCAGAACACAAAAAAAGGCTCACCCAACTGCCAGAGGAGTAGACCAGCACACAAAATGAGGCAATAAGCATGGTCTTGGCAGACTTGTGATGTCACCTATAGTGTTTTCTCTCTTCCCAATGAAGACTAAGGCTACCACTCCCCATATAAATATGCAGACTTGGTCATTTTAATGGATCTTCCCCAATTTTGTAAAGAGCACAGCTCTATAAATTCTCCACTTAAATCAATAAAATATAGTTTTTGCCTCCATCTTGGATTGATTTTCTATGTATTCCATGAGTATTATTTGTGTTTAGTCATTATCTCCCATGCTTTCATAGGTAATACCAACAGACCAGCTATCTACAAGGCGCCAGTTCTACAGCTGAAAGGAGAAGAGCAATACTTGAGAAGGATAGAACAGAGTAAGTTGCTTGTAAGTGTGCATTCCATAGCACCTTGGTAAACCTCTATTATGTATTTTCCATTATAGCCTCCCTGTTAGTCTTAGCAGCCTGGTTCTTCTGCCAGATGTGTAGAGTATATTTGCATTTCTCTTGATTTTGAGAGTGGATCTGGAAGGTCACCCCTTTATTTTGGTGTATCACCTCTTTTAGAGTAGGTTGTTTACTTTCTTGCACTTTCTTACCTTTTCATCCCCCCAGTATATCTATATATATCTATATTTTGCACTGCCTAGAACAAACAAGATACATCAGAGGGAACTAGCCCATACCTAGAGACTCTCCTCGCCTGCTTCGCCATCCCACAGGTGAGAGAGGAGTTTCCATGTTGTGGGGAGAGGGCAGGAATCCATTTTCCTACCAACTGGGTGCACTTTCCAGCATCAACAGTTTGTCCATTACATTACCCAGACCTTAGACTACATGAGTTTGTGTGTGATAGAGGACATACACTAGTTTTTAGCTTCTGAACATTTCTTAGTTCTAATTTAGATATTCAAAGTGGGGGCATGATAGATTTTTCTCTTTATAACATACATATTTTATACACACATTTTTGATTTCATGACTTTATGTGGGACAAAGGATAGACATTGGTTTTGGGCCTCCCATCATTACTCATTTTCATCCAAATTCAGTATAGGCAGAAAGCATTGTCCTCCTTCTCCATGTTACATGGATTCCACTTTTAGATTTAGTATAGGGGGCATCTATTTTAGGTATTCCTTATTTCTCCAAGTATTATTCGGCTCTCCATCCACTTCCCTATCTAGGAAGTGAGTTGGGACCTTACAAAACATTTATCTCCATGCAAGTAGGTTTAGGTACACATTTTCTTTTTTCTTTTACTCTAGTACCTCATTTCATTAAAACACTAAAATAAAAGGGAGAAAATGTATACACCCTAAATTATTCAAGAAACCTCAGATATCATGTATTTTCATACTCCTTTTCATAGGATACTTTGATTAGAGAATATGAGCCTTGTTCACATTAGCCATGTCTTTTATTTTACTTATCTTGGTCTTGTTCATGCTTGAGTCACCTTTTTGGTCATTGTCTATCATCCATAGCCTTCCAAATAGTCATTCCAACTCTACCATACTCTATTTCCTAGAATAATCCTATCCACCCAAGTCCCAAACCTATAGGATATGAGCATTAGGATTGGAATATAGTGGTAGACCCTAAGGTGTCCTAATTTTATCACTCTTGTCCTTTTACATTTTGAGTCCCAATGGTCATTTCTCTTCGCTCAAGAGGTCCTAAACCCTTATTATCTCCTCCCTTAAGTTATGTTTAGATTTTTGATGTTAGCTAATGCAAATAAATCTCCAAAATTTAAAACAAAGAGTCTCTTCTATAAAGGACTTCACAAGGCATTTTATATCTAGCACTTAATACTTTGGCACAATACATAACTAAAAATCAATCAATAGTATATCTCAATATTCTACATCACACATAGATTTTTATGCTTGATCAAGGAAGGGATTAGGAAAAAGTTTATCCTTGCATCTAACATGAATGTTAATTATACACATTCCCTAAGTGAGAAATACATTTGATTTGAGATCTTAGCTTGAGGGTTAATGTAGGCAATGATTAGGACAATAGGGATTCTAGATTGTATGATCATACTTCCCATAACCTAGTTTTTTACCCCATTTAATTTTGATATATTTTTTATTTTGTGTGTGTAGATAGATCTAGGGTTTGAAGATTAAAAATTTTCTATAGCAAGCTCTGTTGACATTTAGCATCCAAAATTTTATAGGTAGACTCATATAGAGACACTAAACAAAACCCAAAAACCTTAGATCTTTATGACTAGTTAGGATAATATCAGCAGGAGTGGATAGTAGCACTAGACCTTGAAGTGTCCTATTTTTGGTGCTCCTATCCTTTTGTTGAATTAAATATAGGTCCATAGTCATGACACTATCCTAGTTTTGTACAACAATTTTCACCCTCTGAATCATTCATTTTAGCCTATTTTTTGAGATAAGTTACTTCTTTTCTTTATGTAATTGATTTGATATAATTGATATAAAATATGTATTTTATTATATTTAATTACATTTTACCCCTTAATCCAAACCCTTTATTTTCTACAAACTAAACACTAGTATCACAAAAATAATAAAACAATAGCTCACCTTCTCTCTCTTCAAGCACTCCCACAATGGGAACTTTCTCCCCCTTTGACACAATGAAAAAATGGGTACCAAATAATCCTAAGGACTTAAAAATACCAAAAATAGTAAATTACCATCTTATAAATATGATTCAAACTCCCCCTTACCTTGAGCCTACTTTAACTTGTCTTTATAGCATCCTCTTGCTCCATTCCAACACTGTCTTCAATCAAGCACTATAACCAATGAAGAAATAACACACAAAACAATAAAAATCTGATGTAACACATTAATAAACATTTTAGAGGGACTCTCCTTAAGAAATCTAAGCAATTTCACCTTCTGATCATCTTTAGATCTCCACACACCATGAAAAATCACTACATATGCTTATTAGCCTTCTCTCTGAAGCTACTATAAGCACCACCAACAAAACTTTGTGCCACTCACAAAATATGAAAATTCACTAAAAAAACTTGAGAACTTGCCTTGAAACACACATACCTTGCTCTTTTGGAGAAATAAGTAAATAAACACTCTTCTTCAAACTAGGCATGTTTAACCTCTTTGTAGCCCTACCTAGAACTTGTAGAGACCACAATTTTTAGTAGACACATCTTCAGGACCTAAAAATTCATATTTAGAGCACTCTCATATGTCCCCTCAATCACACCAAATTCAATCACCAATATCATCCTCTATAACACACTTCCTTTACAGACCTACTTAGTTAATTAGGCCTCCATATTAACAAAAACATGAATAATTCAAAAACTAAAAAATTCATATCTCTATGAAGCTTGATTTTAAAACTCATTTGGCCCACTCAACATATTAATAATCCTCATGTTGGGTGAATATTTTGTCAGCCAGCTAACTGGTGACCAAAATAGTTCCTATCACCACAACATAGGGAGATTGGTCATCCTGGAGTGCAGGTTTACTACATCAATAGAGGACAAATCTCTCCTCTCATCAAGGGGAGGTTACTTATTTAATATGTGGTATCTATATACTGTATATATGTAGAAAGTAAGACACAGGGGTGGGATAAACCATCCATCTCTCTTCTTTCAGAGATGATGCTGATAAACAAGGAAGAAATACTGGGTGATGGGGAAGGTGCTTCTCTTCTTTCAAAATTAACTTTCATCCAAGAGCCACATTCCTTCATAAATAGTAGAAATCCTGGTGAGGCAATAGAAGGCACTTCTCTTCTTTCAAAAGTACTTGTTCTTACAAACAACAAGACTCTTTCTGGTAACAAGTAACTAGTAATAGGGGTGCTGAATGACCAACAACCTGAGAGAGAAAGACACGAAGAACAATGGGGGCACAAAGTCATCCCAAGGCTCTTTACACAGGAAAAGAAAATGTAAACACACTGAAGGTACTTATGGGGGCACAAAGTCTCTCCATAGTGGGCCTTCAAGACACCTTCTTGATTACTTCTATTAGTTCTTCTTGTTAGATCAAATAAACAAGAATGCTCCTAGGAAATAGACATAAGAACAATTTCCTAAAATAGCACAAGCTATAACAGCACAATGTCTGCAAGTAACTTGCTTTCTCATTTAGATAAAATAATATGAAATTAAAATCTGAGCTTAAAGTCTTAGTAATGCCTTTTAATTTGGGTAGAGTTTCACTTCTGGTAAGGGGAAGATCTCCTTTACAAATGAGAGAATTAACAAACTTATAGCCACTACACAAGGATTGCCGCCTTTTTCCATGGGACAGCCCATGCTGCAGTTAATGTTTTCAATGCATCTCCAGTTTGGTCTAGAGAGACCATGTTGAGAAACTATTGGGTGAATATTTTATCGGCCAGCTAACTGGTGACTAAAATAGTTCCTGTCACCATAGCATAGGGAGATGGGTCATCCTAGTGTAGCTTTACTACATCAACTGGAGACAAATCTCTCCTCTCATCAAGGGGATGTTCCTTATTAAATATTTGGAGCTATATACAATATAAATAAGCAAAAAGTAAGACACGAGTGGGATAAACCATCCATCTCTCTTCTTTCAGAGATGATGCACATAGATAAAGGAGAA
Organism: Torreya grandis; assembly: GCA_037957365.1. Lineage (NCBI taxonomy): Eukaryota > Viridiplantae > Streptophyta > Pinopsida > Cupressales > Taxaceae > Torreya > Torreya grandis. Next base: position 2,994,846 of record JARHVA010000257.1, read on the forward strand.
AATCTTGCTATAAACACTGAAGGCACTTCTCATCTTTTAGAAGTGTCCTTATAGGAAATAATAGGAGTTTCTTTCATATAGTGAAATAACTAGTGATCAAAAGGGCATAGTAACAGCAAGATGAAATAGAGCGCAAAGTCTCCACCTCAACTACTCAAAGAGTATATCACAAAGGATAATGGGGGCACAAAGTCACCCCAGAATCCTCAACACAAAAAGAAAAGGAAAACACAGATTGAAATCAATTGTGAAAGCACAAAGTCTTCCCACAGTTGGTTTTAGGACAATTCCTTATTACCTTCACTAATTTTGCATACCAAATTAAATGAATAAGGACACCTTTAGATGACACAAGTTAGAACATCAAAAAGTCTATGAAAAAATTGCTTTCTCATTCAGATAACAAAGGAAATGAAATTACAACCTGAGCTTAAAGTCTCAGTCTTCTTCTTTCAAAATGGGCAAAGTTTCACTCTTGTAAAAATGAGAAGTCTCTTTTACAAATGAGATAATTAACAAACTTATAGCCACTACTCAAGGATTGCTGCCTTTTTCCATGGGATGGCCCATGCTACAGTCAATGTCTTTAATGCATCTCCAGTTTGGTCTGAAGAGACCATGCTGAGAACAGTGCACTGCCATAACTATGGCGTGTCCCTTCATCTAACATGTCTCCTCCTTAATATGGACCATCTAGTCCTTTGCATATTTGTCTTTACTTCATGGAATAAAATAGGCCACATCCTTGGTTTGGTGCGCTCAAAAGTATACTCAATCCACTATTTCACCTATTGAAAATAACTCTTTTGAAGATATTTCTAATCCTTTGGTCTCGCTCCTCTCTTCACTGCTTAAGCTCTTCTTTGCTCTTTATAGCCCTTCTTGCCTAAGTCTTTGGGGTGTCCTTTCTATGTTTTTGACAAGTGGCAAGTTTTGTTATTAAGAAACTCATTAAAAACTTATGGAAAATGGGGTCCATAACATGTTTTGCTTGAGTAACTCTAAAAGGGGAACACAGATGCAAACACTTGTCACATTCTACTGAGTCATAACAGGACATGTGACATATTCCACTCTACTTTATAATGGACACATGGTAGCTTTTAGTCTTCTTTCTCTCGACAAGATTTATCTTTTATGTCCTTCAGATAGAATGTCTGAAGGAAATCTTCCTTGCCTTTACATCTTTCCCATCGAGCTTTTGCTTTATCTTTCAGGCAAATTCCTTCAGACAATTTGTCTGAAGGATTTTGCTTTGTCTTTTGCCTTGTTCACTTTTCTGAAGGAGTTCACTTTGTTTTCTTTTACTCCCTGCCCTTTGTAAGGGCACTTGGCTTGGTTCATAGCCCTCCATAAGGGCACTTGTTCCTTTGGCTTTAGGGCAGCCCATTGAACCTGCCAATTGAATCGACCGATTGAACCATATTTGGTTCAACGATTCAATGGTTCATGCCTCTATTTTTTTGATAAGTGTTTGAAGCCATGGGAAATTTGAACTTAGACGAAGTGTTTGATCCATTTGAAGCTTGCCACCGATATTGAACCTTGAACCCATTGAACTTTGAACCAAAGTGGTTTAAGGCTCAATGGTTCATTGGTTCATTGGTTCATTTGATTACAAGATTGCCAATGACCCTTTTTCAGCTGAACAAAAGTGTTGAACCTGCCTTGAAAGTGTCCAAGTGCAAGAAACTAGTCCCTTTTGATTGAACTCACCTGTAGAAGCCTTTGAACCCATTGAACCTGCTAATCTCTTTACTAAAAAAGCTTGAATATTGAAGAATTTGAAATCTCAGAGCAAAATTTGAAAAGAAGAGAGACAAATTCGGATCGTACAGGGACAAATTAGCTTCATATGTTGTCCCAAAACTGAGTGACATTTTTGGGGACCAACACCTCAGACCTCAACTCATAAAGAAGACCACTTTTTTAGCATAGCCCAAAACCCTAGAATCTCAAAACAAACAAAGTCGACAACCCTCCTTCTAGTCAATGTACACCTTTGACACTTCTTGCATACCTGGAGATAGCCATCACACACTTTTGGACTAATATTTTAGCTTTTACATAATTGGGAACAAAGACTCCCTATAACCCATTTTAGGCCTACTTACCCTTAAGCCAAAAATTGAGAGAACCAAGAGCACTCAAAAATATTCAATTTTCCTTCAACATACCTTTAGACCATAAAATCACCTAGAGAATATCAAAAATAAGTGTATATACCTTTATAAGCATCAAACTATTCTTGACATTTGCATCAAACTCATTAAGCCACATAGAACACCTCATTATAACTCTATACTATAGCTCCTTCACAAACCAATAGAGCAAATTCATGAATTTGTTTCTCCCCCTTAACTAAATACCTTCTAAAATCAACACAAGTCTTTATTAAAATTATAATTATGATATTGAGAACATAAAATTGCTTCTCCACTAAAAGGAGTCTCTTAAAAAGAATAGATAAAGACACCCTCTATACTTCAATTCTCTAAAACAAAAAAAATCCTAGTATTCCTTCTCCTCCTTACTTAATTAATACTTATAATTCTTATTCTTCTTCTTAGGATTAAGACAAAAAAATTACTAAACCACTACATCATTTTCCTTTTCTTCCATTATTGGATTGATAATACATGGAGATAACATAGATTTATCACATACCTTTTCATCTGTAGAATATTCCTTATAGCTTAAAACCTCATCACTAGGTATATATAATTGATGATCTTTAAATGAAGATTGATCAAAACTAATAAGATGTTCACTAGATCCATACTCACCTAATAATTAGCCTCAACAAGTACTTTGGTCTTCTCTTTGAGCTTAGTCTCTTCATTCTCAACATGAGCAGATAATGAGACCTCTATAGACTCTTCAACTTTTGAATCATTCTCCACCATAAAAAATAGATTACTTAGACCTAAAAACTATCATGATTCATACTTATCACCTTTGGTTTCCATGAGTTAACTTGGCTTATTATTTTCATTGTTGGATCTTGATCAAACCTTTTCTAAATTAAAGCATACCATAGTTTTTGAAAGAAGTTTTTTCTACCTTTCTAGATTTGGAAAAAGTATTTCAATGTGTCCTATGTTCAAATAACTATATCACTCAACATTTCTTGAAGGGAACTCATATTTTCTTACCTTGTCTAGATAAAAACTATCAATGTGTCCAATGTCATGATAACTGAAACAAACTACTCTTTTTGAATAAGAATTACCTTACCTTTCCTTATTTGTACAATGCTTAAAAATTGTCCATTAAGAAACTTGAATCACTTAGCCTTGATTACTCCTTTTGAATGATGACCCCCATCATAATCCCATGTAAACTCATTTTTAACAGGTATTCTACATTATCCATCTCTATTAAATATTGATTACAAGTATAGCATTAACCATTGAAATTTTCATACCTCATGGCATTTGGTTGTCTAATTGTATTTGTATTTAATCTATTTGCACCATCATTCCTTGTCTCATGATTTGTCTTCAAAGGTTGATTGTCCTGTTTCATATTAGTCTTCATTTTGTCTTGAGTTACATTCTTTTATTCCTCTTCATATCCAAGACTAATTATATCACTAGCATGATTTTGACCACTCAAAATATTATCTAGATCACATCAACTCTTTTCAAATCTCAAAAATGTCTTCACCCTACTATATGTAATCTCTAACTCAAGTTTCAAAGACTTATTTTTAGAAACATACCTTGAACATTCAACTTCTTTATATTTTAGGCCTGTAGATAGAATTACCAATTGACAACTAAGATGCTTGATCATATCTTCATGCTCCTTGGTGTCTTTATTAATTCTTATCTCATACACACTAAATTGTTCCTCATATTCATTGAGGTTAGATTTCATTTTCTTATTGATCTTCTTCTCAATCTTTACTTTTTCAAGATCATTCATCAATATAGTTTCATAGTCCACCTCATATTCATCATTATTTGAATCACTCCAAGTAGACTCCTTTTGATGTGAGTAACTTCCTTCCTCAACCATGAATATAACTTCATCTTGAGCAAGACCATCATCTTCATGATCACATTTTGAGTCACTATCTTCACTCTCATATGATGAGCTACAATATTATTTGTTATATAGACTCTTCTTGTCTTTGGAATACTTCTCCTTATTGTCAAACTTTATGAATCCTTTTTTTATTTTATTAGACCTAAATTATCTCTTGCCATTATGATGACCTTGATCATGCTCTTCATCAACATCCTTCTTGTATTTATGAGGGCACTTATTATCAAAATGTCCTACCTCTCCACAATTGAAGCATTTTAAAGGTAACTTACCCTTATACTTGCATGAACCTATTTTCAATTTCCTTGTAATCAAAGCAATTATTTCATCCTCATCAATATCATAAATGTCATCTTCCTTATGTTTCTTACCTTGGAACTCCATTTTTGGCTTCATCTCTATTTTGAGTGTTGATTCTTTCTTTGTTGGTATATCATTAATTTCTCTAATCTCATATGCAATAAGGGTGCCATGCATTTGATCCATATTCATTTGAGTAATATCATGACTTTCTTCTATAGCAGATAATTTTCTATCAAACTGGAGTTATAGAGACCTTAATACCTTTTCAAATACACTAGCCTCTTCAAGGTTATTTTGAAGACCTATTATGGTGTTGAAAATCTCATCAACTCTCTATGTAAAGTATGCCATTGAATCTTCTTCTTTAATTTTGAATCTCTCAAATTGCCTTTGATGATTCTTCAACTTTGCCAATATAACCTTTGAAACTCCTTCAAAAATAATCTTCAATATATCCCATATTTCCTTGGAATATTTCTAATTACTTACTTTGGTGAATTCAATTCTTTTAAAACCATAAGTGATGACATTCATTGCCTTATATTTTCTCTGAAACAACTTCTTATCTAGAACACTAGATGGAGGAATAATAGGAGCAACATAACCATCCAAAATAGGTTTCCATACATCAAACCCTAGGGACATAATGTATTTATTAATCCTATCTATTTGAAATGCATAATTAGATCTATTAAACTTCAGTGCTTTCTTAGTAGAGAAACCACCTTGCACATTTTGACTATCCATTATAACTTAGATCACCTTCAAGCTAACAAGCCTTTACTAAAGGACCTTGATGTGATACCAATTTTCAAAGGTATAATCCACTAAGACAGGGGGGGTAGGAATTAGTGGTGGATAAAAATCCAATTCAATTTCCAAACCCTTGAAAATACTTAAGCATTCAATACAATCATTCATGAAGCATATGGATCATTCATAGAAGTGAACAATGAACACAATGCAAGATCACATACATTACACAAGATCTACATGGGAAACCCTCTTAGTGAATAAAACCCACTCTCAAGCCTACAAACACATATAATACTATCCTATAATCTGATTACAAACAAGAGATTGATCACTTCCTTCTAATCAGAAACCTTGGTCAAGTCCTTACCTAAGGCCTTTAGTGAAATAGATGTTCCACAAGTAGAACCTACCCCTAAGATGATCAAGTCATTCTCACCACCTATTTTTTCAATTATTTTTTACATACAACCTTGATCAAGTCCTTCTAATAAAAACTCATTAGTGAAACCCTATTTCATAAAGAGCAACTACCCCTAAGGAAGATCAAGTCCTTTAGACCCTCCTTGAAAAGAACACTTCCATCTTAGAATTGATGTCTTCAACACCTGATGATAGACCTTTGATTATATAAAAAATACACAAACTCTCTCTCTAACTCATATAGGCCTCTCAAATAAACATGCAATAATCTCTCTCCTTCACTCAAACAGTCCTCATATGCACACTCAAATTTATTTACAAAACTATAAAAACATGATATTATCGTCAAAAATATGACCTAAAGATCATACACATAGTCCTTAATCATATTTTTTCATCAACCCAACAATTTTTCACTCTCCTCTCCTTTTTCCCTCCAACTCTCTCAGATACAAGTCTCCCTCAAATCTCTCCCTAAGTCTCTCACTCACAGAATCTAGAAATCACCATCTTTGATTTCACAAGTTATAGAGAATACTTGATAATCAACACATTGGTCAGCCATTAGGCATGAATTATCCCTTAATTAATCTCTCACATGAATACATATCTCAATAAAAACTTCATAGATTATCCATAGCACCTATGGGTCACCCTTAAGTAGCTACACCTTTTAATAAGGCCATTATAGCCCTTATAGGTCTCATGGAAACCAATTCACCCATTTATCACTTCATTGAGAAAATAAATAAACATAGGACCAACTAAAAATACATAATTCCACTCCTTATGTCCCCTAAGACATTATTAATTGATCATAGTCACTCATTCTCATATATGCATATGCTCAAACAAATCAATCACTGACTTGGTGCAGAGGAACACTATGAACAAACACACAATAAACTTATTAAATTTGGTTCATATGGAATAAAAATTGATCACACATATAAAAAACACATAGAGAATCCCTATGGAGTTTACAACACTCCCAAAATTTTAAGTCATCATGAGACATCAAAATAATATCAAAACAATCTCAAATACCCTTATCAAATTACTTGTTGAACATGCACGAACACATAGTCAAATTTGAAACACCATATATTTATTTGTACACACTTCCAAATCTTAAAATTAATATTTCCATATCTTCCTTGGCATCCTATACCACTTTTATTTTTATTTCATGATCAAATTTGACTTTTATTGAAATATAAGGACAAAATATAGAGCTTTAGTTTTTCCTTGTGTTAAATTCAAATTTTCAAATTCAAATGGTCATGGTTAAACTTCAAACACTATGCTTGAATCTCATATCCTTTTTACTCAGATTAAATATGCAACATTAATTTTATTTGATCTCTAACACATAGTTTTCAATGCTCAAATGCTAAACCTTGGTCACCTTGACCTTATATCATGCAATCTTAAAACTTTGATTCAATGTGCTCCACTGATCTCTATAGATTAGTCAGGTCTTTATCATATATCTTGCACCATTTTATCAATCTATATGAACACCCATTCACTATTATATCCTTAGGTTATACCTTTACTTATTCATTAAACATCCTTCACCTATCCTTGTGTGGCTACTTCTTGACATCTTGGAGTAATGTGCACTATCGATCTTGCTCAAAATTTAACTTGTGTAGAAATTACTATGGAGAACATGTTTATGTACCTATAAGGCCATGTTTTGACCTTAATAACTTTAATCATTCTTTAATGCATGCTATCAAGTTTGAATTAGATGATCTCCTCACATAGGAAAATCTAACCATATAACAATCTGGTCCTAGAACTTTTGCATGTGTGAGATATAATTCCATTAAATTTCCTTCTAAAAATATTCTATCACAAAGCCAACTATGTCAAAAACCTACTTGGGAGGCCAAATTTGGACAAGCATATCTTTTGATGTGATTTTTGCATGATCTAACTTTTAACACAAATAAACTAGGCTTAAAACTAAATAAAACCGCATGATCAGTTTCTCTTGACACCTTCACATATGAAAGATATATCACCATTAAAATTCCTACTCATCTTTTCTTATCACACATAAATTTGGCTATGGAAAAACATATTCAATCTACTTGGGAGCCCAACTTTGCATATGCATATCTTTTTATGTGATTTGTTACATGATCTAAAATTTATCACAAATAAACTAGGTACATAAATGAGAAAACCCATATAATCATTTTATCCCAACACCTCCACATGTGTGAATTATTGCCCTATCAACATGCTTACTTATCTCTTTTTGGCCACATGCAAATTTGGCTATGTATGGGAAAATAATGAATTCTTATTGAGAAGCTAACTTTGTACCCTCATATATTTGATTAAGATTCAATGCATGAATTAATATCTAGTGCATAATAACTAGGGATTAATGTGATCAGAACCATATAACCAACTCACCTTGACTCATTTCTATGTGGTAATGATGATGTCATAAAATAGCCTACTCAAATTTTTTGCCACAGGACCAAAATGTCTAGATGAACACAATGAAAAATCAAATGAATAACACTCATACACACAAGCTATAAAATAGTATAACACTTCTTATGGGGCCTATTTCACATTCTTAATACTTTAGATTCATCCCAAAACATCTCAAACCATGCAAACTATGAAGATCAACCAAGCCTTCTTCAAGCATACTAGGACAAACACATTGCACACTTTGTCATTATTAATTAGGCTATCAAAGAAATACATCCACTTACTAGGATACCTCCATGACATCACTGACATCTCTCCAACAAAAAATATCTAAAATAAGATGGGAAATGGGTTTTTGACAAAAATTCAAAACTTAGGTCAAAGACATTTATTATGGATGAGGTGAATATCACCACTATATTTGAACTACATCAAATAGGTTGATACAATTTATAAATAGGGAAGATTTTACCTACTTGATGTCGCATGGGTAGGATGATGTAGTTGGTAAATAATTTGGTTGATGCTATATAACATGGAAGATGCAAGAATGGTAAAATTATTGATGTTGTATATCATGTCTAATGGAATTAAGAGATAAATCTAGTAAATGAAGTTTTTCAAATGGTTGATGTAGTAGGAGGGGATGTCAAGCATGGTTGATATAGTAGTGTACATTTGATTAAATGTGAATTAAATAAGGTTGAAATAATATATAATGAACAATAAATAAGATACAACTAATGCAATCTAGAACATGGCTGATATAGTTTAACAATAATAGAAATATGTAATTTATTTATTTAAACATTTTTTTCAATTTTTTCAAGTATAAATTTAATTTGTGAGTTATTTATTACATTTTTGCAAATATGATAGATATTATGAAGGATATTGGATGTGATGCAGCTGTCTAATATATTAGTGAGGTTAACAATAATGGATCATTCACATTTTACTACACTAGGTTTTAACAACAATATGGATATGTGTCCCATTCCTCTAAGTGTATATCTCATATCCATGTTCCTATAATTATGGGAGAGGATTACACAAACATTAATATGGGTGTTATATGGGGATGGTATAGATTTGGACATCACCCTAGAGGATGTATATGCAATCTTAAGATTTTCTATCATGGGAACACTTGTGGTTTGTAACACCCATGATAGTGGATGAGATAGAAACCACCATGTAGTGGGTGATACGTTTGGATAGGTATAGTAAATATACATTGGCTGTATGATTATTTTATGTATATAAAATTCCTTAATTGGACTTATGATATATCATATGATCTATCATAAGTCTAATGGGAATGTACCATATTACATTATATACTTATGCCAGTTTTTATTATTTTAGGGCATCTAATATGATTTGGGTTCAATCATTTGGATGTATTCAATGCATAATTTTTATGGTATCCTAAGTATATGTTAGCATATTATGGGACCTATTAATAATTTTATAAGATGGATATTTGATATCTTACTAATGTATAAACTAGTATGACTTCCTCATGTAATCGATGATGTTTTTCCTTGGGTGAGGAGGTGAAGACATGACTATGTTTTTTGAGTGGTCCTTCATGTGCTAGTTTTATAGACCATAAAAATGGGGTATATTTTATTTATGTTGCATCAAGGGATGGTGGATTTATGGATAACTTGGATAATCAATTTGTAGGCACATGGCTAGAGGAGGATCATAAGAAATACACCTAGTGGGTGGAGCCTTACCCATGTGATGACATTCTTGGGAACTTTGGTATAGCATACCCTATTGATCCATTGGTAGTCTTATTGTTTTCAGCTTACCATGATAGATAGTTCCATGGGAAAATATAAAAAGAGGAGGATGTATAAAAATTAACTTAGTGCCATATTAGTAATAGGGATATTCTACTACATAATCGACATTCAACTATACTATAGAGTGGAAGGCATATATGCATGCTTGTTAGGCTATAGTCATATAGTCAAGATAATATAGAGGTTACACACCACCTAATATCAATGATGGTAAGTATGTGATAGGTGATCATTCAAATGGTTCTATGGTGGGTAAGTAAATGTATTAAGTTTTATCATTTTCATCTTCTAGATATATAGATACATACATGCTAGGTATTAGTGATAGATAAATATGTGTGTGTGTGCGTGGGTGGGTAGGAGTGTGTTTGATATTATTTTATTCTATGTGGTGTTTAGTATATGTAATAATAGAGGAGGCATGGTGGATGACCATGTGTTTAACCATAACAATTAAATTAAGCAATCTAGGGTTAAAGGGCATAAATATATCTTAGGGTATATGGGTGATAAACTATCTAGGGTTAAAGGGGATATATTAATCCTAGGTAAAAATGGTGATAAATTATATCTATAACATTCCAATCAATTACAAACTCAAATAAATAATATTCTAAATTTAAATACTAAGATATGTTAAAAAAAGTAAGTAAAACTAGTGATTAATATATATGAAATGAAAACAAGAGTACTTTGTTAGAATATTGTTTGTATTTAGACCTGATATAGAACAAGTTTGAAATAGACTAAATTTGGATTCTAGATTATTCCTTAGATTATGTAATTTTCCCCTGTGACCTTATACACTTGCATCAACCTTGGCCAATTATGTCAACACTTATATATAACCTTGATGTAGGTATCATATGAATAATATCTATTAGATATAGATGTGACCACTTAGTTTATTATAGGTCATGTGTTTCTTTTTCTCTTGTGATCTTAGACATGGATCATGGGATATTAATCCTTATCAAATTGTGAAAACCCTAGTTCTTCATCTCCATAGTGATTGTGGGAAAAATGAGTTAGTGTGCTCATAGTATAAAGCTAACCCCAAAGACACCTCTCTCAATGGGTGTTGCCTATATAGCCACTACTTTTAAGAGGGAATTATAGTGATTTATTTATCCCGTAATGTGTTACTTTATGTGTGAATAAGGGTGTAATATGTGGAAACCATGTACAATAGGGACCTAGCTTATAACTTGTCAAATATGACAAATGTGTTGATGCTTTAATACCTTAGACTTGTACATGTGTTGTCCCTATGAATAATATGGAAATAGGATAAAATAATGAAGTTTTTCTCACTTAAATGTTTTTTTTAATGATTTTGGCAAGTTGCCTTGTGATTTTTTAGGTTTCAATTAGGTCAAGAATGAATGAGGATTGGTCATGCATATATACCAATCCTTTTAGAGAATATCTTTCATTAAAGAACTTAGGCCAACCATAGGTATACATTTCATTTGAAAATTTCATAATTTTATGACAATAGACACTTGCATTGGAATATTACACTAGTGTCAATGTAGGCATCTAGATGGAATGCAAGTGTTTGGGAAGTTATAAAATAGGCACAATCCCTAAAACCATAGAGATAGAAGATAAACAAGTTTACAACACTATAAATATTATATATATTTAGACTAAGAGATAAGTAATTTAGCATATATAGATATTTTATATGAGAATTTTAGTAATGGTAAGGTCTATAATTTGAAGTTACATCCATGATATGTATTTTACAAGTGTACAAGACTAGTGTATTATATAATTCAGATTTAATGTCTACATTTTCCCCCTTTAATCTATTAATGAAATCCCTAGTTTAAAGGGAAATAAATGTGTACTTGGGTGTGTATAACACATTTTAACTTTATGTGATCTGAACATTAGTGATTTTTTATTGAGTTATCTACAACCAATAGCATGTTACAATATATAATCAATGCATATAATCTAAAATTTAAAGCATTAAAATTATTTAAATAGAAAAATCAAGGTTTAGGAGTACACATGTGTATCGATGCTTCCACCTTTACTTTTGGAAACTTAATTTTAAAATATGCATCATTATGAATCATTTAAATTAATATTAGGCCAAATGTAAATTTTTAAGTGTATATATATAGAGGTTAAGGGACAAACTTGCCCCCCCAACCTTGGAGAAAAGATGAGTTACCACCCGACAGTCGAGATTAGCTCAAGTATGTAACCTAATCATACTTATAACTTAGTGAGTGTCAATTGGTCCAATTCAAGCCTCACTATAAATCTGGTGAGGTTGGATGATGTAATAAATTCTAACCTATAAACTTAGAAATATTGAGTGAATTAATCATCTCAATAATACCAAAAATAAACCAACTACTATAGTAAATTGGCTCAATAATATTCCAAAAATGCAATTTGGTAAGATAAAGTCTATAATAATATTTTGAAATATAAAATTGATTTTGATTTTAAAATTTAAGTGATCTTTGCATAACATATACACCTTAGATAAGTCTCATGTTGAAATCTAGGTATAATAATGGTACCAATGTATATATTTATTCCACAAATGTGTATCTAAATCATATAACTATGTAATTTGGCCAAATTTAAATGATGTAAGTGTGGAAAATATCTTTCCAAATATTCCCTCACTAAAATGTAAAATTGATAACTTGTATAGGTGTGGAGAACATGTTTCCAAAATATGCACCCACTATATTTCAAAAATTTTAAACTTTGAAAAATGTGGAAGCCATGCCTCTATGGCATGCCCCCACTAATATGCCCATTTTTAAGGTGAGTTGAAGTATAAATTTGTATTTATATTACCTAAAAAGGATAATATAATCATATAATGTGTCTGAAGCATGTATAATATATAAATACCATGTATAGGTAGATATATCATTGAAGCATGCATAATGTGATCACATCAAGTCCTAAGATACATGATAAAGATCATGACAACATATAGATAGTAATAATATAATATTATCAATAAATAATGCACACCCAAAAGATCACTAATAAATAAATAAATGTGTAGTGGTCTAAGGAGACCTAAAACAATGGGCATGTTTAAATGTTGTATAATTGAAGATACATGACCTAGTTAAATGTCCACAAAATGAGAATGACATATTCAAATGTCCATAGAATAAAAAATGACATATTAAAATGTAAAAGTAATAAAATAAAGGAATGGGGGATGGGAATGGATCATATTTAAATTATCAATAATCAAGACAAGATATTCAAGGAAGTGCATATATAAAAAGCTTAAGCAACCAATATAAACATAACATACTATCCCATGGGTATATGTGTTATTAAAATAACATCATGTAAATAACATATCAAGTATATTATGAAATATATAAGTATGAATAAAAACATTTTTAATTACATAATCTCAAGCATAAATGGAAAATGATCATAGAATCGTATAACCTATGTGTATATCAAGATTGAAGAATCAAGTGCCCCCAATGTCTATATGACATGAGTAGAAGGAAGGCCCAAAATTTGTAAAGGAATATATCATGTATGTTTATGTATATATGACACTAAAATTATATGTGAATAAATGTGTATATATAAAGGTACTAATATGTCATATACTAACATGGAACTAACAACATAGATTCCAAGTATCTAATAGAACATGTAAATGCTAAAAATATTTTTGAATTTTTGAAGTGATTTTATTTTTTTATATTCTTAGAATATTTTAAAATAACTATCCTATGATCTCATCCAATATATTATCATATGTATCTACCCACTGAGAACTTGGTAAAATAAACTAGTGGTATTGCTAAGGAGCATTTGTAATATCTGGCATTGTAGTATATATAATGCTTTATGTATGTATAGTAGGAATATATGATCATGAAGAAATAAGAGAATGGATGATGGTTCATAAAACCTATTATTGAGTTATCTATGGTTTATTTGTAATATTTTAAATAGGAACATGTCTAGGTGATTTAGATATCTGAATATGTTGCATAGTAGATGAGGATTCTATGGAATCCATTGTGTATAACTGATGTAATGGTCTCTCAAGTATCAGTCACCTATGAAAGTGGATTTCCTATTACTTACCCTTCACAAATTATTAACCTTAGTAGGTATGATAATAAACTATCTAGGTATAAATTTCTTTTATTTAAGGGGATGTTTAATATGAAATTCAATAAATTGTAATTACCCAATTGGCATAATGTATTTTACACACCCATGCACTATATAAGGTATTATTTTAAGTGTATATATCCAAGGTCATTCCAATAACATATAAAAAACTCCCATATATGGCATAATTATAAATGTAGTAACCACACATGTTAGACCCACCTGTAAAGGTAAGTCAATCTCATAAATAACATGTTGTGATGTCACATTGAATGATATAACTTATTTGGTTGAAGTATTTAAATGATTATGTGTATAACCCAAATGTGTAAATAAATTCATCATGAAAATGGTTTTTATTTCAATGTTGTCAGTCATAACATTGTGTATAGGCTAGTAATCAAGGTATGCTTGAAATGAATAAGGACTGAAGATTATAATTGTCATCTGAAATCTCACTATCATCAAAATTAATAGAGGTTATGTGAACCATACGAGGTGAATTCCATGTATAAGTACCAATAATCCCATCTAATGGATTCTAGTAATATGAGGGAAGAGGATGTGAATTATATACCATTTGTACTTATGGATCCTTCTTAGAATGATATTATTAAGGATTATTAAATACTTTTTAGTTTTGGTGATCGCCAAGTTGTGAACTTGATTCCTTTTGAGGATCAACAAATGTAATCTTTTGGTCAAGGTAAGTCAATCTCATAAAGAACATGTTTTAATGACCCATTGAATGTTATAACTTATTTAGTTGCAGGATGTAAATCATTATGTGTATAACCTAAATGTGTAAATAAAATCATGGTGAAAATGGTTTTTATTGCAATGTTGTCAATCATAATATTGTCTATAGGCTAGTAATCAAGGTATGCTTCTGATGATTAAGGATTAAAGATTAGAATTGTCATCCACAATCTCACTATCATCAAAATTAATAGAGGGTATTTGAACCATACAAGGTGAATGTCATGTATAAGTACCAATAATCCCATATAATGGTTTATAATAATATGAGGGAAGAGGATATGAATTATATACCATTTGCACTTATGGATCCTTCTTATAATGATCTTCTGAAAGATTGTTAAGTACTTTTTAGTTTTGGTGATCACTAAGTTGTCAACCTAACTCCTTTGGAGGATCAACAAATGTAATATTTTGGTCATGAATGAGGTCTTGTATCTTATACTTCAAGGTAAAAAATATATTCATATAATGCCCATGGCCTTGGTTATATTCATAATAATCATTCACAACACACCCTTTAGGTAGAGGTATTTTCATGTCAACCTGTATAGAAGGAGGGAGAGATATGAGGTTACACTCTAAAAACTATGGGAGTAACGGAGTAGGAGACTCAAGTAAGCATGAAAATTATCTCCTTGGTGCATTGGATAAGAAAATCTAATTAGGTTGGTGTGACACCACATTAACAATGGTAGGTGTTTTAGTTTTAGTCTCAAGAGGTTTAATGTTATAACTTGGTTTGATGGTAAACTCGGTATTGGATGTAGATTTAGTCTATGTGTATTATACATACTTAAGTTTGTTTAATAAGATAAGCTTCATTTCACAATTGAGAATAATATGGCATAAATCATTGACAAATTTGTTTTTTTGAAAATATGGACTCATGTAATGGTGAAAACAAACTTTTATTGAATATGTCTTTCAGCTCTTTATCTACCATTGGATTGACCATTTTAGCTAACATTGTCTTGTATCTTAAGACATATTCACTAATAGGTTAATTGGTTCTTTATTTTATTTTTGTAATCTAGGCATAGGCAACCTTTTCAATAATATTGATAGAGAAGTGTTTCAAAAAATTGTATGTAAGAGGTTTGAATGTGTTTACTGTTTGGATTGGTAAAGCATATAACCCTCTTAGATCACATTATTTTAATCTCATTGGAAATAATTTTTTGAAAATTTTATCATTGGAGGAATAATCATGGCATATCACATAGAAAAATTAAATATGTTCTTTTGTATCACCCTTGCGATTATAAAATTTTAGACTGGGTACAAAAAAGCAATTGGAAAGAGTTAAAAATATATGTCTAGTGCAAGAGGATAATTCAACACCTCTTGTGAATTAATAGCATAAGGTGATTTCATAAAATTTTATCAAATTTTATATCCTTAGTTTGAAAAAGTTGTATAGTTTGGACAAGATCTTGCACCTGTTGGTCTTTCAGATTTCAAATTTGAAAAGTAACTAAAGGATGTGTAACCATAGGTTGTGTAAATATAGGCATTTAAATGGGTAATTGGGTTGAAGTACTAAGGTTTCCCATGCAAGATGTGTAAATAGTAGTCTTAGGGAACAAAGATGTGAACACATATCCTATGCCCCCATTAGAAATATTAAGTGTTAATGTGCTGAAGGGGAACATTGTTGGTATATGGGGATGACCCATAGATATAATAACATGATAAATAAATAGACATACTTATTCATCTATGCTTTTTTATTTATTAATTTATAATATGGTTCTTAGGATTTCATAAATATCATTAGGATTTTGTTGAATATGATCACAAAATAATTCAAGTTCTTGTATTTAATCTTGATTCTAGGTTCCATGTCACCTTAACTTTGGTGTTCATAGATATGGATCATGGGTTATCAATCCTTTTCAAATATCAAAAACCTTAGTTCTTCATCTTCATAATGACTGTCTAACATATTAGTTAGTGAGATCATAATTTCAAGCTAACTCCAAATACCCCCATGTCATTGGGTGCTACCTACATAGCCACTACTTTGAAGAGAGCATATGACTAATGTAGTTCTCTCTTAATGTGTTTTATTATGTGTGAATAAAGGTGCAATATGTGGAAAACAAGTACAACAATGACCTACCTTGTAACTTGGAAAATATGACTCATTTACTAATCCCTTAGTACGTAAGACCTATATATGTGTTTTCCATATGTATGATATGGAAATATGAGAAAATAGGGAAGCTTTGCTCACTTGAATTCTTGATTGAATGTTTTTGGTAAGTTTCCTTGTGAGTTGTTATATTTGTGCTAGGTCAATAATAAATGAGGATTGATCATACATAGATACCTATCCTTTTCAAGAATATATCACATTAAGAAACATAGGCTAACCATATGTATACATTTCGTTTGAAAATTTTATGAATTTAGGTCACTAGACACTTGTATTATAATCGGACACTAGTGTCCATATAAGCATTTAATGGGGACACAAGTGGCTAGGAAACTAAAAAATAGGCACATGTTTAAAAATTGTAGAGACATAAGATAATTAGGTTTGAAACACTTTAAGTATGATAGAAAGCTAGGGTCATTACAATGATACTAGTTAGACTAATAGATAAGTAATTTGACACATAAAGATAATTTGTGTGAGGCTTTTCATAGTATGAAGGTTTATAAGATGAAGGTACATCCATGATATGTATTTTCCCAGTGTAAAATCCTGAGGTTCTATATAATTTAGCTTTAATGTCTAACACATAATGGATAATTAATATCATAATATCTTAGATGACATGATTCCACATCAAAATACTACTCAGATGGTGGATCTTATGGCACCTTCAACCATGGTATATGTTAGCTAGTTTAAACTAGTTGGGGAGGTTGCCCAAGATTTAACCATATAAACACTAGTTGATACTTAGCTTGTAGTACCACTAGAAATTAGATAAGA
>JARHVA010000257.1:3017500-3045000 GCA_037957365.1 Torreya grandis
TGATGATTCAATGATGTGAGAATAGGCTTTTGATAAAGAAGTCCTACATAGCTCTTTAATGGACATGAACATAACAAGCTTTGTTGTGTTTTTTAGAGTAACTTTGAGTTGTGTTTAAGCCATTTCATTTCAATATTTTACTTCAAATTTATTTAATTTTGCTTAAGATGGTAAATGACAAATTTCAAAATCCAATTTAACTTCTCACTTGACCTCATAGGACATTAATTTAAATTAGCAGGTTATGATGCCTCATGGGATGTCAAAGTTCAAACTATGACTTAAAGGGATATGTGTCCACCTCATCAGGCTTTGTAATGCCTTAGAGATTAATTTTGTCTTGCACAAGAAACTTGGAGCAAATATATGAGTCTACTAGATACATGGCATCATCTAGAGAGTTTACAAGGAGATTAGCCTTTGGAATTCAAATCTAGAGGATACATGTCAAGATCTTATCCCCTATGAGCAAGCTATTTGATTCAAGTTACCATGCATCCACCACACATCCCACCATAATGCCAAATCCCATGATATGTTAATTTGTGTCACAATAATAACAAACTAAACCTAAGAAACCCTTTGAAGTGATGTGTGTCCCCTCTAGGTCTATCAATAATCAATGCATGTCCACACCATGTTACATCCATCTAGAGCTTATAAGGTAGACATGCGATTATACCCAAGTTGTTTGATCTAAATTTGATGATGTAAAACTATTTGAGGCTCCTTCTGAGATTGACACATGGAAGAGGAAAAAATAATAGCCCATAAAAGTAATGTGTGTCCTTTCTGGACCCTCATGATGATGCCACATGTCATTCCCATGAAGTTACATCATAAGATCAACTAGATCCCATCCAAAAATGATGTATGTCCACCTTTGGACCCACATGATGATGCCATGTGTCATTCCCATGAAGCTACATTCTGAGATCCATGAGATAATATCTAAGAGAGATGTGTGTCTCTACTTGAGTGATGTGATTAAATTAAAATTGATGATAGTTATATAAAAGAAATTCAAGAGAGACATTTGGAAAATAAAGTTATGATTACCTTCCAATAGAACCACTTGGAAAAGAAGAGCCCTGATTGCTTGCAAGAGCAACACATGGTAAACCCATGACCAATGAAAAATAAAAGTCACCATCTAAGAACTTATCACTAATCAAAAGATTCCACATGCTAGGATGTAAATGATTCATCAAATGAAGATAAATTTCAAGAACCTGCAAGGAAATCAAAAGATGCCATGTGTCTGAGCTTTAAGCTCATTAGATAACCTAGTCATATTCAAACCTCGTGAATGCCTAGTTGGATCTAAGGTGGCATGGCATGCATCAAAAGGTGGAAATCTTAAAATTTAAATATAAAATTGATGGTGAATCAAATTCAAATTAGAATTCTAATGTAATAAAATTCCAAAATTAATGGTTTGGAGTATTTCAAATGCAAAGTTGACAAACTCACCATAAATATGACATGAACTAGGATCACCATCAACCTTGCATTAATAAAAGTAATATTTCAAAAGGCTACTCAACTAAGTTATTTCTATTTGCATTTGAAACTATATGCATTTTCCCTCTCTATTCTATGCATCTCCTACTATGATAAAGCTTGAACTATTCATAGACTACACCCTAACCACCATTATTGGAAATTGAAAGTTGCATAGAGATAAAAAAGGATATTGGTTGATACCTATAATATTTCAAAGATGGAATAGGTAATTCCATCTACTCTAGTTAAGAACATTTATTTTGTAAATGATGACATCCTATTCCAATAGGGTAATTCAATTATTTTCAAAGATACATAATTCATCCACAAGGCCATAAACTCAGGGTACATGCATTATAATAGAATTTACTTCAATATAGAATTAACTAGGGAATTTTATGAATTAAATATAATTCCTCACATAATATATTTGGATTTATACATCTTTTGAATTAATACTACCAGTCTCCACAATGTTGAAACAAAGATAGAGGTCATGTCATGCACTGATCTAGTTTATGGTATCTTTGGGAGAATGAGATGTGAGGATGAGTTTCTTAAAAAAATGAACTAAGGGATCTTAATTTCATTAATATTATGACCAATATTTGAAAATTATTATGACCTTCTTTCCCATAAGTAGACTATAACTAGAGAAAAATTGATAACTAGTATGAGCTGTACTCCCCAGAGAATGTCTTAGAATAATGGGTAACTTACCCAACTGGGGTTGTATTCATGGATTACCAAGGGAATATTCCTATTTAATAATTTAAAAATGGAGTCAATATTGTATTTACCTTAATAAATAAAATATTTTTAACCCACACATTTGGTATGTAGACAAAAAAAATATCTCACTACTGTAGATAATCCTAGAGGATTAGTAGATTCCCCTAATTAGGGATATTATTAGCAACAATACAGTATATGCAATGAATTATGATTGATATAATGGTGCCCCATATTCATTATGATTTATTTTTTGGATGATATCTACATAAATACATAATTAGGTTAGAATTTATAGTCCCCAGAGTGACCAAAATTTGTGCCACAACTATTCTTTGCAATGAATATTTTCCACTTTAGGTGCAACATAAAGGTGATTATAAAATATTTCTACCCAATTATCTATAAATTAGTTGATAAATGTGAGATTATAAGGGTTTTCATGGAATTCATACAAACACTAAAGGAAATGGGAAGCTACTGGATATACCCAAATTGCATAGTCATTCAAATGAAATGAGTAATGGTGGCTCCCCTTAGGTTGACAAGATATGTGCCTATGAAACTGGTCGAAGAAGATATGGCTTACCAACTACTACATGTATTTGATGACATCTTCATAAACAAGAACAAGATAATCCCCCACAAGATTCTTTATAAGCTGGGGAGGACTAAGATCACAAAATGGCATGATATCATTATGGCTACAAGGCATAAGGACTCAGACCTATTACCGAAAGATGGATTTTGAGCATGGAACCCCAATAATGTTATCTACAAGCACCTATTCAAGTTCAATATGGGTATATATATAAAGTATAAGCATAAAGAAGAAGTGTGTGAATGAATTTACCAAGATGATATGAATGATGAGGTGGTTTTCAAGAATGCTACAAGGAAGAACATAGAGATATAAATGAGGTTAGATAGCTAGAAGAAGAAATAAGACATTGTAAGGACTCAACAACCAATAAAACATGGAAGCATGTTTGATGTAGATTACAAGGAGATAAAATAAGAGGAAGAAGAAGAAAATGTTCTTATCATTAGTAATAGACCATGCAAACCTCCACTATAAGCCACTTCAAGCAGTCAAGGTATGCCTCTAAACTCTGAGCAAGGAGGATCAAGGAGCCAACATGAGCCTTCCCAAGGTCCTAAATTTGTCTCTACATCTATTATGGGATCTACCCTAGAGATACTAATCCAACCTAACCCTAATGTCATTGATCTAAAATAATTGCAATAAGGAATCAAGCTCTCCATAGAAGAGTTGGAAGCATTGGCTAAGATGAATATTGAAAAGGTTTACAAAAGAAATAAGGATCCTAGGACTACCATGAGAGGATCAATGCCTCCTCCATTATCCTCTCAAGCTTATATAGAGCCCCATACACACACAACAAGATCTAACTATATGTTCTTTCACATCACCTTCTTCCCCAATTTTAACTATTTTTGCTTTTTCTCCTACCTCCACTTCCATGTTTGCTCCATCAAATATTACCCTTCTATTGGATCTATTATCTTTAGATATTACAACCACATTTTCCCAATCCTAAATGGATACTAGCATGAGCCAAGCTAGTACTTCATTTGGATTCACCTTCCCCCAATTTATTTCTCTTCCCATTGCACATATTTCTTCTTCTTAGGCAACCATAGCAAGTTCCTCACTTGATATTGGTTCCCATACACCTTTGAAGCCATTAAAACCCAATTAAAAACAATTCAACTTTCAAAATACACTCAACATTACCACAACTAAAAAAGTGAGTGTGCCTCATAAGTTACCTTCATTTCTCTTTGACATGGACCTACCAAATCCCTATTTGACACATTTGGGTATCTAAAACCAACAAAATTATACATCCCTATTGTAGCTTTGTCCTCTTCCCCAACATAGGCACATCCATTACAACCACCTCCCACATAGCCAACACCTACCACTACCCGAAATTCGTTTAGAGACATCATATAGGTAGCAAGACAAGAGAGGCCTCAAGTAGTCCTCTCTACCCCCATGTTGGTATGAGTTTTCATGCTACCATAGGCATGATGAAGTGGGTGGTTAGAAGGTAGGTTGAGTAGCCATAGTCAATCTCAGCTATGGTTAATGAGATTGAAGAGTCCCTCCTCACTTTGACAAGGAAGAGGAAGGTTGACCCCATAGAGGTTGAATAATATGCAAAGGACCCTATGTCCTCAGTTTAAGCTCAAAAAAAATCCACAATATCCTTGAAAAAGGGGATATAGTAAGAGTTGGAAAGGTTAAAATAGAAAGCATTGCCAATAGTGCTAGATGGAACTATAATTAAAATAATAAATGTTATTATTAATGTTTTCAAATTATATAAGGTCATGAAAAGGAGGCTAGATGATGGGGTCCTACAATCTAAGTTGATCATTAAAATTGACTAGAAACTTTCACTTTATGATGCCAAGTTGGAAAACTTAGCTAGATTTGTAAGAAGTAGTAAGTTCCTAGACCTCAAGGTTTTTCTACTTAAGGATATAATTCTTAAATAGACCATCCTGATGAATATGAGAAGAGTATTGAAGAGATGTATAGATCAGGTCAAGGATGCAACTACATATTTAGAGAAAATTGAATTAAATATTTCCTTGCTACTAAAGGATGCTATGTTCATTAGGGTGACCAAACCTGATCGTACCTTCATGAATGATCAAGAGTTTAGAGCCTATATGAAGGTGTTTATTTCTAAATTCCATCATAATGTAGCTAGTGTAAATACTACTATGAGGTGATGAATATCATGGAATTTTAAAATCAAAGAATATAAAAGGTAAAGGCAATTAGAGAAGAACTAAGGTCAATACTTATAGAACATGACATACTAATTCAATATATACCTAACTTATTTTGGCCTATGATCCTAGACTTCGCCCAAATAGATTAAGATTACTTGGTGTGTGTAGAGTTCTAGACAAAGGAAGAAGTAGATAAAAAATAGAGGAAACAATAGTAAGCTATCCAACAACCCCCTTCAGTGATCTGGGCAACAATTCAGGAAACAATTCGGGTGATAGGTCCACCCCAATTGATGACAAAACTTCTGGGAGCCATAACTTTTGCACCCTAGCTCCAATTGACTCACCGTTTGAACTATTGGAAAGCTAATAATGAGGGGAAAATTTTGAGATGGCATTGAGCTTTTATAAATGAATTTTTAACCCCTAAAACACAATGGAAGTGTCCCAAATTTCAATTTTAGTAGTACAGTCTAAAAATAGTAAGTTTCTAGAAATAGTAATTCCTCAAATTTTGTATTATTGTAAATCATGGAAGTTGAACCAATTCATCTTCCTCAAGATTGGTGACCTTCCACATCCTCCCCACACCTTCAAAACATGTATAAATGAAGATATAACCTAAAAAGGAAATCAGACATCTCTTCTCAGAGATAGGCATATGTTTGGGTCTACAAATTTGATCAATAAAACATCTCTTTTCAGAGATAGCATTATTTGAATTGTGTTTCTCTTGTTTATTTAATTATATTTCAGCCAAAGCTTTTGAGTTTTGGATCATCTAAGACCTTAGGGAATATTCCATTTTAATGTGTAGCATTCTAGCCAATTCGCTATGTTTTAGCACCTTTTATGGGCCCACTTGAACTTGTATAGGTATTTTTGAATACTATAAATAGGGGTTTCCCCCTCATTGTAAATAAAAAATAGTTGGTATAATAATTAATGCAAAGATCCAAGAATTTGAGAGTTTGTCTGAAGTACTTTATTGTGTGTTCTATG
This sequence comes from Torreya grandis, assembly GCA_037957365.1. Classification (NCBI taxonomy): domain Eukaryota; kingdom Viridiplantae; phylum Streptophyta; class Pinopsida; order Cupressales; family Taxaceae; genus Torreya; species Torreya grandis. The sequence goes on from JARHVA010000257.1 coordinate 3,023,513, forward strand.
ATTTTTATTTCTCATTATTATATAGAATTGATATTTTCTTTTCAAAAAAATAACATGTGTTGTCCCTACAATAGGGTCTATTTATAGAATTATAAGTGGTGACCATATATTTGATATTTCTATTTCTATTTCTCATTATTATATAGAATTGATATTTTTTTTTCTACTTACTAATCTATAAATTACATCAATATATGCATTTGTTAGTTTTAGTTTAACACTAGGATGAAAATTTTGATAGTATATTTACTCTATTTTCATCTTATTTGCAACTAAATGTGCTTATGGAATTTACTGTGTATGAGTAATCTTTGTGCAACATATGATCTTAGGTATATGCATTTACTTTCCTTTGAATCTTCTACTACATTCATTTATTTTTGAGTACTATGCTAGGGCTGGTGAATGTTAGTTTCATGTATTATTGTCATAGAAGTTAGAACAATTGACATCTTTGATCATCTAGAGTAAACCTTCTATTTACCTTACCCTGATTACCATTTAGATCTACCCATGAATAACTTTAACATATCTCATTCTATAAATATCCATTATTTGTTTGTATTTTGGGTAGTAATTGGCAAAGTCTAGAATAGTTTCATAAAGATTATCAAGAAGTAGTGTCATTGCATAACATCTGTTGTCCCTACAATAGGGTCTATTTATAGACTTATAAGTGGTGACCATATATTTGATATTTGTGCTATTTATAGCAGTATTTATATAAACAACTCAAGCCCCAAGTCTTCTAAGAATTAAAATTGAGTTCATCACTTTTCCCCTATTCCCTAGTAACATAGGAGCACATTAAGTGCATCAACTAGAAGAGTATTTTTTTGGTGCTAGAAGGAGGGCCAATATGTAATTACTTTCATGAATCTTGATGAAATTATACTGTACTTCATTAAATACATGCACAATTATTTCAAAATGCATAAATATTGTTAAAGAACACTAGAGATATGCATTATTTACATGAATCTTTGCATTCTTTGAAGTATTTTATTAGTTGGTCTTCATTCATGGAAATCTAAAAAATAACTTAGATATTTGTCTAAATTTGTGCAAAGACAGGTGAAATACCCCATTATTTGGGTATATTAAAGGTTTTTTTGGTCATATTTGCAAAGTTTGGAGTAATTTTTGTAAATAATCTTGATATTTTTAAGAATTTGTGCAAAGGTCAATCTATGAGATCTCATTTGTACTAGATCTAGGTATTTAAGATCATAATTACTTTAATTAGTTTGGAATTCAATAAATCTTTGCATAGCTTAGTGCTAAAGGATGTTTTGAAATGCTTAAACACTCTTAGATTTTTGTATTGGATGTATAATTTCTTTGGAATACTATTCTAACATCAATCTTTATAGGGTAATGTACAACTTTAACAATATTTGTGTAGGTATTGAAAAATTTTAGGTTTCTACACTTGGATCCTCAAATATCAAGTTAAATCCATTTTATCTGAGTCTTTTTTGTAAAATATAGACTAATATTTTTAATATGTATCGCTTTTGAGGCCATATTTTAAGATCATTTTCTCTTAGTAACCATTCTACATCTTGGAGTTACCTAGGATTAGAACTAGATCTTGATATGAACCTAGGATCCCTTCAACATCCTTAGAAACCCATAGGAAGGTGAGAGAAGAAAAAGGTAGATGTAGGAATTCTAGGACCCATACAAACTCAACATCTAACAAAAATTTGCAACCCCTCATGTCAATCATGTCATGGTTATATGGGTCATCCATCAATGTCCTTAGACTCGTGCATGATCTGCCTAAGAATTCAGAAAAGCATTTTCCTCTTTTCACTCCCATCGGTAGAGTAACTACTAAAGAGCATGTGAAGTCATTTTAATAATATTTGATGCTTCTCAATGTGATCCATGAGGATGTGGCCTCTCACCTTTTTACCTTTACCTTCTAAAAAATGGATTATGATTTGTTCCTCAACTTGCTTGAATATTTTATTATGGGATGGGGCCAGTTTAATGATACTTTTATTATCTAATTTGGTCAGATAGTTATCTGAAGGTAGTATACCAATAATTTACCACCCTCAAAAGGGACCCAAAAGAACCAATTATAACATTTAATGAAATATTACAAAATATGTATAGCTTGACATTTCCACCCTATAAGTTAGTAGATGATTTATCTTTAGAGATATACAGGAATGCTATACACCCAGTGATAGCTATTTTCTTAAGAAGAGCTATGAATATTGACATGTTGCATTTAGCATATGCTAAAGCCATCTATATCAATGAGAAAATTCACCTAGAAGGGTATCCTAACTTTGATATATCAAACATTGACTCAATGATGCCTATTCTAAATGTCATACCTAACATGAGTCAAAACATGCCTGCCTTGAGCCAAATGCTAGTGATGAACTAGTTACCACTGAGCCACTCTACACCCAACCAACAGCTAGGATTATTCAACCAAGAAAATGCTAGAACACATCCCCAGAATAATGCCAGTTAAATAATGGTTATTGTAAATAACACCAATGTTTAAAATTCAAAACAAAATAAGAATTTAGAGCCTCCAAAGGGAGAATTAGATTCAATACAAAAAAAAAATCAAAAACTCGCTAATGATTTCTTGGATTTCAAAAATAGATGGGGAATACTAGTGAAATCTCCAACAAAAATTATAACTTCTAAATGTATAACAAACCTTTCAATATGTCTAGTAATAATAATGAGCCTCCCTTGAGAAAACTACCTGAAATCAACATTTACGAGTTAGCCTTGCCCATTTGGTGTTGAGTGCAAAATACTTCCATACATGGAGAAATAGATTGTGTTGAGTTATTCCACGCTTTTGAATCCATTTAGAGCCAAATAGAGGGATTATAAATTAATAACACTGGTCCAAATAATATTAAAGTCTCTAAAAATACCCATGATGCTTTTAGAGCTCAAGAAATAGTCTTCATGATGGAGACTTATCACTTTCCTAGTCAAGATGAATATGAGCCTGAATATAACATTGAGGAGGTGTATGCTTTCCAACAATATTAGAGGAACAATTATTATTTGAGAATCAAATGCCAAAACCCACCTCTAAAAACTTTGACCCCACCTAATAAAAGGGTTACACCTCTTGATAGTAGGATAAATAATGATCCTCCACCCGCTAAATGTAAGGAAAGTTAGTGAATAGTAGAAGGTCCTTGCACAATATCAAAATATGGATACAACATAGTGGAAGACATGAAAAATATCAACACAAATATAAAATTACATGATCTTACTCAAATCACTATACAATGTGATTTGTTATTTAAATTATTGAATAAAAAGCCTAGATCTAGCAAGGCTAAGTCAGCTAATGCAAATGTGGTAATGTATAAGAGCAAGCATGAAGTTCTACCATTTCTTTTAACTGTAAGTATTTTTGGTAAAAATATTCATAATTTCTTTCTTGATTTTGGTGATTCAGTTAACATTATGACTCTATTAATCTATGAAAAATTAGGACCAAACCTCTTTAAATCAAAAAAGGTAGTTGTACAAAATGGACAAATCAAAAGTGAAAGTGATGGGTGAATATTCACATTTATCTCACCCAGGAATCTAAGATACAACAATTCATTGACATCCAGGTCATTGATATACATGAGGCTTATGGATTGTTGTTAAGACTCAATTAGACTAAATCCATAAATGGATATGTGTCCATTGATTATCATCACATGTGGCTACCTTAGTGTGGAATCCCTAATCAAATCAGGATTGATCATGAACCTAAAAGGGAATGCATGATCACTAAATATAATGCCAAGAATGAGAAGGTAAATTACCAATCCTCTAATCTAAGTGTGTATACTTGGAAACTACTAAAATATTTGTAGATGATAAAGTGAAAGAAGAAATCAAAGGTCCCTAGATATTTCACTTTGATGGTGCATGAGCTAAGCAAGGTTCTAGTGTTGGGATTGTTTTGACAAATCCCAAAGGAAAACATCTAGATTCTTATAGATTACAATTTACTTGTACTAATAATTTGGTATAATATGAATCTCTTATTTTAGGACTTCAATTTGAAATCAGACATAAGGTAAAATAACTATTAGTGTATAGTGATTTGGAGTTAGTTGTTAATCAAGTCAAGAGAGTGTATTAGTGTAACCTTTCTTTTTTAAGAAAGTATAAATTTAGAGCTCAGGATTTAATTGAGTATTATGACTCATTTATTATTGTTTCTTTACCTAGAGAGTAAAACCAATTGGTAAATTCTCTAGCTTTAGCAATGGTAAACTTGGTGCCTCTAGGACCTCTAAATTTGTAAGAATTTATTATGGAGGTAATTTAATGCCCCTCTATTCTAGATAACATCAATCACTTCTAAGTCTTTGGTGATGATAAGTGGATAATCAACTTCTTGTGTAACTCTGGCATATTCAAGTCCCACATCATTGATGAACAAGATGAAAGTCCTATAAATGATCTGAAAGATAGTGAATATGGAGTGATCAAACTCAAATAAAATTAGATCTCCAAAGGTATGATCTCTCTAGAAATAATTTTTAACCTGGATGAATAAATAATTAAAGATAAACAACCCAAGGTGAGCAGAAAATATTAAAAGCAAGTCAGCATGTGAAACCTTGAGAATGAGAAAAATGTTAACATCAGTTTAGTTTACAGGGATGAAGAGTTGAAGGAATTCACATCTCTTTTAACCAAGGTCAAAGGTGTTATTTCTTGGACATATGATGACCTTAACATATTTTACACTAGTGTGATTACTTGCACTATCCAATTAAAAGAGGCCTACAAACCTTTTAGGCAAAGATAAAGGCTAGTAAACCCAATGTTATAACCCTTGATTTACAAAGAAGTGAAGAAATTGATAGATAGAGGATAATTTTTCCCATAAGGCACTCAACATGGGTTTCTAATCTTGTGATTATTTGAAAGAAGAATGGAGAAATCAAGATTTGTGTTGATTTCAAAAACTTGAATAGATCCTCAAAAAAAGACAATTATCCCTTGCCATATTTAGAAGAAGTCATTTGGTTAGTGAGTGGTTATAGAATGATGTCACTCCTTGATAGTTTTTCAAGCTACAACAAATCTCTAGTAAACAAGAGTGATAGAATGAAAACTAACTTCACCACCAAGTGGGAAACATTTTCTTATAAATGAATGCCATTTGGATTGATTAACACATGAACAACTTTCCAGTGATTAATGGAACATGCATTCCATAGATTAATTGGTAATTTTATCATTATATACATGGATGATCTAATATTTTTTCTAAAAATAATGGATATCACATAATGCATTTGGAACAAGTGTTGGAGAGGTACAAGAGGTATGGAATTTCCTTAAACCCCAATAAAAATATATTATGTGTAATTGAAGGCAAACTTATAATAAATGTAATCACCCATAAATGTATGACTATTGACCCTGATAGGATAAATTAAATTTCAAATATATAATTCCCTAATAACAAAAAAGATTTAAATTCTTTATTTGGCAAGATCAATTTTATAAAAAAAATTATTTCTGGTTTTGCAGAGATTGTGAAATCACTCAATGTAATGATAAATAAAGATAAGAATATAGAATAGAATTATAAAAAAAATAAGGAATTTAAATACATTAAGGATGTTATTTTTCAAGCCCCTATTTTGATAAAATTCTTGATTTCAATAAAGACTTTTATCTTTATTCTTTTGCTTTTGATCACACTATTATTACTATCTTAACATAGAGAGAATATGAAAAAGAGCACCCCATAAACTTCATGAGCATCAATTTGAATAATTTGGAGATTAACTATCATATTCTAGATAAACAAACCTATACACTAGTGAAGGCCATCAAAACATTCATACACTACATCCTACAAAATAAGACATATGCTATAGTGTTTGATCCAACTGTAAAGTTGATGCTAAGAAAAAATGAAAGTGGATAAAGAAGAGTGAAGTGGATGGAAAAACTTCATGAATATGATTTGTAGATAAGATATGTTAAATTAGTTAGGGGTCAAGGTTTGATCTAACTCATTACAAATACCAATCCATGTACTGACATTTTGAAGGTTGAAGTAGGATAAATATCCAAGGATCATTGGTACGAAGACATTGTTCACTATTTATTGCATGGAGTGTGTCTCCCACACATTAAAAGGGAGTTGAAACGGGGACTTAGGCTGATATCATCCCAATTTATGATCAAAAGAGGATTCCTCTATATTAAAACTTATGAGGGGGTCTATGTAAGGTGTGTTTCTAAAGCTAAAACCATGGAAATTATGAATAATTTCCTTGACAAATTGGTAAGTGGTCACCCTTTAGGGCATACCACAACAAACAAGATTTTGAGGGATGGATACTATTGGCCAGCCATATTCAGATACACCCACACTGATGTGAAAACATATCATTAGTGTCAAGTGTTTGATTAAAGAGATATAAAGGTAGCCATGCCTTTGTAGCCAGTAATTGAAGTGATTCCATTTGCATAATGGGGCCTCAACTTCATAGGAGTAATTAATCCCAATTACTTAGTCGGACACAATTTTTTTCTCACTACTACAAATTGCTTCATAAGGTGGATTGAAGCAGTGGACACCAAGAATAGTAGAACAATTAATGTCATCAAACTTTTAGAAGAAAACATCATCACTAGGTTTGAAACACCACTATCTTTAGTATGTTATAATGGTCTAGCCTTTATATCAATTGAATTCACTAAATGGTTATATGAAAACTAGATAAGCATCAAGTCTACTTTAAACTATTAACCTCAAGATAATGGAGTTTCAGAGTCCAACATCAGAAATTTGATGAATGCTATCAAGAATTTTGTTGAAAAAAACCTAGAGAATGGAAGTCCCTACTAAAATATGCTTTCTATGTAGACAAGACAAGATAAAAATAGGCACTAAAGGCATCCCTATTCCTACTTGTCTATGGGTATAAACATATTTTTATGATCATGTTGAAGCTTCCCACCTATGAGTTTATAGTAAAGTATATGGAAGATGATGAAAGAGTACAATCCTGAATATTAAACATCATCCAAATGGAAGTTGTCAAAGATGAAAAATTGAATAACTTTAGTAAGCATAAGGATGTTGTGAAGAGATGGTTCAATAAATGATCCAATGTTAAATAATTTTAAATATCAAACTTGGTATTATTTTTGGATAATACCCATGATAAAAAAGGGAAATATGACAAGTGCACTCCTATTTAGATTGGATCATATCAAGTGGTAAAAATATTGGGTGAAAACACATTTAGACTCAAATAATTATAGGAACATGACTTAACCTTTCCAGTCAATGGGTAATAAATGAAAAATTATTTCTCTACTTATCTATCACAAATTATAAAAGGATAGTAAGCTTGTTTATAGTTAGATTGAGTAGGGATAGAGTATTTTTCTTTCTTGTTTTGATTCCCTACTATTTTCTTTCTTGCTTTGCTTTCCTATTGTATTGTGATTATTTTATCTTGTGTTTTGTAGCTTATAAATAAGTCCTCTAGACAAAAATTCTTTGGATCAATTTGTGTTAGTTTGATTATGAAAATAGTAAAAGGGATTTCTATTTTTAACATTGGTCATCCAAAGTTTGGAAACCTCTAATAGTGTTCCAATTCAAAAAAGTTATGCAATGTTAATTAAAAGTTGGTTTTCTCATAAAAATCCTACATTATTTTAAGGTTGTAATATATTTTAGGTGAATAAACATCTACTTAATCTAGTGTTTTAATATGTCTATACCATCATACTATCACTTAAATTCACCAACTAAATTACCAAGGTAGGACTTGATCTCTAAAAATAAATTACATCTAGGCTATGTCTTGACAAAACCTTACACCTAGCTAAATATGGTTCCCAACCATTTTTGGTTTATGAATGTAGGTATAAAAAAATAAAAAAGATAAAACAAATAATACACTAATGAAGTGAAATCATAAACTACTCTAGATTCCATGAATGGTGATTTATGTAATCTCTATCAGGGCTATGAATTCCTAGATGATAGTAGAGAAAGGCCCAGATTAGATCCAAAGGTATCTCTATCAAGGATATATATGCCTAGATGGCAGCAAAGTAATGCCCAAGTAATTGCTAATTAAGTAAAGCATTATTTTATAAAATCTAAAGAATTCTTGTCATTTCATGTTTGATATCTTGAAGCTTGAAAGTTATCATTTTTGAACCCAATGCCAAAGGTAAAGGAACCTCAAAGCACACACATAGTATGATTTTTTACAAGATTTAAACTCTATTTCAAGCCCATGCACTTTCATTAGTTCTGAAATGTAGTTTTGATACTAACCAAAGATCACAATGAGATAACTAATTTTTTATTAATCTTTGAACAAAATTTTTGGGTCCTAAAATTTTATAAAGTTTCCCCATAGAGGTACACATTTTTTGTTGATCAACAACCCATGTTCTTAGAATGTAGACCCTCTTTTCTTCAAATTCTAAAAATGCCTAACATGCCAAACATGTTTAATCATTTGAATGTATTTGGATTTGCTCTAGTTTACCATTGCTTATTCTTTTAAAATTTATGGCTAATCATTCATGTTTTAATAATGATTGAAACTTAGAAATATTTGAATTCTTGCCAGTCTTCTTCAAAATTTCATTCAAACAATGGATTAGTAACCATTAACAATTCAATGATGTGTGAATAGGCTTTTGATAAGGAAGTCTTACATGGATCTTTAATGGAGATGAACATAAAAAAAGTCATTGAGTTTTATTAGATTAACCTTGTGTTATGTTTAAGTCATTTGTTTTTAAGATTTGAATTTAAATGTGTTTAATTTTACTTAAGACAAGAAATGGCATCTGCCAGAATGTAACTTATCTTCTCACTTGAGCTAGTAGGATATAAATTTAATGTAACAAGATATGACACCTCATAGGATGTTAAAGTTACAACTCTAACTTAAGGTGACATGTGTCCACCTCACTAGCACTTATAACACATTAGAGATTCATCATGCCCCATGTAAGACACCTAGATAAAATCTAAGTCTACGAGCCAGTGGCATCATCTAGAGAGTTTGTAGGGAAACTAATGATTAGAATTCAAATCTCAAGGCTATGTATCAAGATCTTAGCTCCCAAAATCAAGATATTTGATCTGAGTTACCACACATCCACCATGTATCATACCATAATGCTTAAGCCCATAAAATATCACCACGTCTCAAGGATGACCAACCAAACCTGAGAAACCTTTTAAAGTGATTCGTGTCCCCTCTGGGTCCATTTATAATTAATTTATGTCTAGATCATATTGCATCCATCTAGAGCTTATGATATCTCACAAGGTAGACATGTGGTTTCACCCAAGCTATCTGATACAAATTTTATGATGTATAAATGTTTGAGGCTCCTTTTGAGAGAAAAAATTGGTAGAGGAATAAATGATAGCCCATGAAAGCATTATGTGTCCTATTTGGACCCATGTGTTGATACCACATATCATTCTTAAAAAGTTTCATCTTGAGATCAAATAGATCTCATGCAAAAGTGATGTACGTCCACCTTCATACCAATGCAATGATGCCATGTGTCATTCCTATGAAGTTACATTATGAGATCCATGAGATTATCTCCAAGAGAGATGTGTGTCTCTAGTCAATCCATGTGATTAAATCCAAATTGATGATAGTTGTTAGAAATAATTTTAAGAGAGATAGTAGCTAATAAAATTATGATTTCCTTATGAGATAACCACCTAGAAAATAAGAGCCCTAATTACTTGTGAGAGTGACATGCGGCACTCTTGTGACCAATCAAAACTAAAAGGCACTACCCAAGAGCTCAGTACAAATTAAATGATGCAATGTGGTGGGATATAAATGAATCATCAAACAAAGATACATTCCAAGAACCCATGAGGTAATCAAAAGGTTCCAAGTGTGTAAGATTCAAGCCAACTAGACAACCTAGTCATATTCAAACCCCATGAATACCTAGCTAGATCTAAGGTGGCACGCCATGTGTCAAAAGGTACAAATATTCAAATTTAAAGCTAAACTTCATGATGAATCAAATTCAAATTATAACTAAATTTGAATTATAATTCAATTAAATGCTAAAATCAATGGTTTGGAGTATTTCAAATGCAAAGTTGAAAAAATTGCCATTAATATGACATAAACTAGGATCACAATCAACATTGCATTAATAAAGGTAATCCTTCAAAAGGATACTCGACTAATATATTTGTATTTATATTTGAATCTATACACATTTTCCCTCTATGTTATCTACATCTCCTAGTATGAAAAATCTTGAAATATTCATAGAATACACCTCAACCACCATTATTGGAGTTTAAAATTTGTAGAGGGATACTAAAGGATGTTGGTTACCACCTAGAATATTATATAGATGGAAAATGCAGGTCCCTCCACTCCAAGTAAGAATATTTATTTTATAAATGATGACTTCCCATTCCAATATGGTAATTTAGTTATTTTTAAAGACATGGAATTCATTCTTGAATCCATAAATTCAGGGGACATATATTACAGTAGCATTTACCTCAATATAAAGGTAGCTAGGGTAGTTGATGAAGTAGAGACAATCAAATTATCTTCCTACATCCTTGAAATCAATTCTTTTGTTCTCCATAAGGCCACAACAAAGATAGAGGTCATACCATGCACTGACCTAGTCTTTGGTATCTTTGGGAGAACAAGATGTGAGGACATGTTACTAAAATAAATGAACCAAGGGCTCCAAATAACTTTCATAATAGGGCCAAGCTTTGAAAACTATTATGACCTTCCTTCCCCATAAATATAATATAACTAGAGAAAAATTGACAGCTAGTATGAGGGGCACTCCCCAGAGAAAATCTTGGCATCATGGGTAAATGACCTAATTGGGGTTGTATTCATGGATGATTAAGGGTATTTTCCTATTTAATAATTATGGAATGGAGTCATTATTAGCATGGACCTACTAAATAGAATATTTAACAACCTATACATTGGGTATATAGAAACAAAAACTATCTTATTGTTGTAGATAATCCTATAATATAAATATATTCCCTCAATTGAGAATATTATTAACAACAATCTAGTATATGAAATGAATGATACTTGAAATAATGGTTCCCCATTCCTCATGATGAGTTATTTTTTGGATGTTATCTATGAAACTACATAATTAGGTCAAAATTCATGGTCCCTCAAGTGATCAGAGGTTGTGTCATACCTATTCTCTATAATGAACATTCAAAACTTTAGGCACAACATAAAGGTGATTGTAGAATATTTCTACCCAATTGTCTATAAATAAATCATTGAGTGTGAGATGTCAAGGGTTCAACCAGAGGGTAGACAAACACTAAAGGAAAAGGGAAGCTACTTGTTATACATAGATTCCACAATCATCCAAATAGAAGGAGTAATGGTGGCTCCCTTAGGTTATCAAGATATGTACCTATGAAATTGGTTTAGGAAGAGATGACTTACCAAATACTATATGGAGTTGATGGAATATTCAAAAACAAGAAGAAGATAGTCCCCCAAATGACTCCTTATAAGATGAGGAGGACTAAGATCATAAAATGGAATGATATCATTGTGGTTGCAAGGCATAAAGACTCATACCTATTGCCAAAAGATCAATTTTGATCATGGGACCCCATAAATGTTATCACTAAGTACTTATTCAAGTTAAAAAAGGATGTATCTATATAGTATAATCATCAATAAGAAGTGCATGAATGGATTTATCGAGATACTATGAATGATGAGGTGGTTCTCAAGAATGTTGTAAGGAACAACTTAGAGCTATAAATGAGTTTAGATAGAGAGAATAAGAAAGAAAACATTGTAAGGCCTCAACCACCACCAGCCCATGGAATCATGTTTGATGCAAATTATGAGGTGAGACAAGAAGATGAAGAAGAAGACCACATTCCTCTCATTAGGAACAAACAACCAACATAGACCACTTCAAGGATTCAGTGTATGCCTCTAAGCTCTTATCAAGGAGGATCAAGAAGCCAACATGATCCCTCCCAAAGTCATATATTTATCTTTACATCTAATATGAAATCCACCCTAGAGATCATCAGCTAACTTGACCCTGATGTCATTGATCTTGAAGAATTATAGTAAGGCGTCAATATTTCCATGGAAGAGTTATAAGAATTAGATTTAAGGAATATTTAAAAGATTTACAAAAGAAATAAGGAGCCTAGGACTACCATGAGAGGGGTAGTGCCCCCTCTATCAACTTCTCAATCATTTATAAAGCCCAAAAACACACAATAAGATCCTACTATAAGTTATTTCACATCACCTTCTTCCCTAATTATAACTACTTCTAATTTTAATTCTTATTTCACTTCTATATTTGTTCCCCCCACTATTACCCCTCAATTGGCTCCATTACCTTCAATTGTTACAAACACATCTTCCCGATCCTCAATGGATACCAGCATGAGCCAAGCTAGTACTTTGGATTCACCTTCCCCAAATTTATTGCTTATGCCACTGAACATATTGCTTCTTCCTAGAAACCATAGTAAGTTACTCACTTGATATTGGTTACCATATGGATATGAATCCATTGAAACCCATTTCAAAATAATTCACCTTTCAAAATCCACTAAACATTACCATAGCTAAAAAAGTGTTCTTCATAAGTTACCTTCATGTGTTATTGACATGGGCACTACCAAATTCCCATTTGACATACTTGGGTAGCTAGACCCAACAAACTTGTACATCCCTATTATAGTTTTAGCCACTTCCCAAACTCAATAACATACATTAAAACCACCTCCCACACATCCAACACCTCCCACTACCCCACATTGGGTTAGAGACATCATACATGCATCAATTTAGGAGAAGATTTAAGTATTCCTCTTTGACCCCCAAATTGGTATGAGGTTTGATGTTGCCACATGCATGATGAAAAGGGTGGTTAGAAGATAGGTTTAGTAGCCATAATCAAGCTTATGTTTGGTCTATGCAAGTGAAGATTCCCTCTTCACTTTGACAAGGAAGAGGAAGGTTAGCCACAAAGAGGTGGAATAATATGTAGAGTACCTTATTTCCTTAGTTTAATGTCATTTAGAATCCACAATAACCTTGATGAAGGGGATGCAATAAGAATTGAAAAAGAAAAAAGAGAAAGCATTCCCAATAGTGCCATATGGCACTATAATTCAAATAATAAACACTAGTATCAATGTTTTCAACTTATATAAAGTCATGAAAAGGAGGAAATAAGATGGGGTCCTACAATCCAAGGTGGTCATTAAACTTGACCAAAAGCTTGTACTCTATGATGTCAAGTTAACAAAATTGGATAGAGTTGTAATAAGTTCCTATCCCTTAAGGTTTTTCTACTTGAGGATATCACTCCTACATAAACCATCCTGATGAATAGGATAATCATACTAAAGATATGGCTAGATCATGTCAAGGATGTAACTACATCTTTGGAAAAAATTGAATTCAAGATTACCTTACTAATGAAGGATGCCATAGTCATTAGGGTGACCAATCCTGATGGCACCTTCATGGATAATAAAAAGTCTAGATCCCAAATGAAGGTGTTTGTTTCTAAATTTTATTATAATGTAGCTAGTGAAAAGACTAATACCAAGGTGATGAATGAATATTGTGGCATTTTCCAATCAAAGGCTGAAAAAGGTAGAGGTAATGGAATAAGCACTAAGGTCAATACTTAAAGAAAATGATAGGATAATTTAAGAAAATACCTAATTTATTTTAGCCTATGATCCTATAATTTGACTAGATAGATCAAGATGACTTGTTGTGTGTAGAGGTCTGGACAAAGGAACAAGTGGAGAAGAAATAGAGGCAATAACAAGAAGCTAGCTAGCAACCCCCTCTAAGACCACATAATATTCCATTATGTTTTGTAAATTTGAATTAAAAATATTTCATTGTAATGTGTAGCATTTTATCCACTTGGTTGTGTTTGGGAACCTTTTATGGGCCCACTTAAATTTTTATAGGTAGTTTTGAAGCTTATAAATAAGGGTTTCCCCATCATTATAAATCAGAAAATAATTGTTATCAGTATTAATCAAAAGAGCCAAGAATTTGAGATTTTGTTTAAATTATTTTATTTCATGTTTTTTGTTACTTCTATTTCTCATTTTTATAAATAATTAATAGTTTCCTTTCTACTTACTAATTTAGATATTACATCAATACATGCATCTATTAGTTTGAGTTTGACACTAGGCTGACAATTCTAATAATATATTTACTTTTTTTTCATCTTCTTTTCAGCTAAATGTGCTTATGAAATTTACTATGGATGAGTAATCTTCATGAAACATATGATTTTAGGTATATTCATATCCTTTCCTTTGAATATTCAACTTCATTAATTTAGATTTGAGTATTATACTAGGGTTGCTGAATGTTAGTTTCATGTATTATTGTCAGAGAAGTTAGTATAATTAGCATCTTTGATCATCTCAAGTAAAACTTATTTTTTTATTTACCCTACTTACATTTGGATCTACCCATGATTCATTTTAGCATATCTCATTCTTTGAATATCCATTATTTGTTTGTATTTTGGGCAATAATTGGCAAAGTATAAAATAATTTCACAAAGATTAGCAAGAAGTAGTGTTACTGCATAACATATATTGTCCCTATAGTAGGTTATGTTTACAAACTCATAAGTGGTGACCACATCTCTTCTATTTGTTCTATTTCCATTATTAATTGTATAAACAACTCAAGCCTTGAGCCTTCTAGGACTTAAAATTGGGTTCATCACTTTTCCCCTATTCCCTAGTGACATAGGAGCACATTAAGTGCATCAATATATAGGTATATTCAAAACTTTTTAATAAATTTAAAGCCTCAAATTTACCTTAATTAACCTTTATACAATATTTAATTGCATTTTCCTAAGTCATTTTCATTTTACGATGATTTTAGTGTTAGTAGTGATATAAAAACTTTGTTTTAGACTTCTAGTTTGGGATTTTTAAAAATATTGAGATGTAAATTATTTAAACCAATTTAAAATCTTTAAAAACATCCTAACCCACATCTTGAGAAAACATCGTGCAATTTTAAGGGTTCATTTTCAAGTTATGATGATTTTAGTACATTAAAACTAATTGACTATGTACAGGTCAAGAGCATAAAATCAATAAAAATTTAAATTTAAAGAGATGTTATGGAATATTTTTGATTTTATAATACTATCCACATATATATTACTCTATCACTGACTTTTTCATCTTATTCAATCTTAAAACATGATGAAAGACCATTTGTTTTGTTGTTATAACCCTTTTTCTTGATTATAACAAACTCTTACTTGTATATTGAGACCTAAAAAATGAATGGAGACCCTCAAAAAAATAATATGATTTAAATTAAAACAATAAAATTCAATTACACATGATATAATTTTTAAATTGAATAAATTAACTAAATAAATATATTCTTTATTTGATTATGGCATTAATGTGCTACATCATCATTGTCAAAAACCTTGTCTATAGCCTTCTCCTTTCTCACTAATATCTTGGTGTTATTAATATAATTTTATATTTTTTTCCTCCTTTGTATCCACATGATCCTATCTATCTTCCCTTTCAGTCCATTCTAAATTCATAAAACTTTCTAACCAACTAAGTAACCCAGCTTAAGACTTAACCGTAATTGAGTTTGCCATAGTCACACATGAGGTAAGACCTTTAAACTATTTTAAAACATTTAAAAGAACTTACTTAACCCCTACATGAAGGATAATGACCAAAAAATCAATAATTATATGACTAAAAATTTAAAAAACACCTTAAACACATTAAAAAATTGAAATTCTTAGTTTTGATCAGAAAATTGAAAACAAGCTAGAATGATCAAAACAAGGATGTAAAATCTTAAAATATATAAAATATGACCTTTTAATCCCATAAAACACTAAATTTTGTAAAAATAAAAACAAAAGCCTAATGCTCCTACATCAAGATCCCTGAGTTATAAAAGTATCCATGAGCTCCTAGTCATGAGGTCTTCAATGTTGCTCCAAATGAATGACCTATTCATCAACATTTACAAGTGATTTTATTGTGTCTTCTTATCCTATATAAAGATAGAGGTATACCACATTAAAATAAGTAATTCATATTATTTTCAATATCTTTCAATTTGATTCAGATATATATGGACATGTTGATCTGAACCACACTTACATCTTTTTTTGTCCATTATTGTATCTTCACATGGAACAAACACCTTAAGGGAATCAAGAGATCCAAAAAATACCCTTTAAACACTTCATCATGTCTCAAATACATGTTTTTCAAATCTTCTCCACTTATAACATGTTATTAATGCACTCCAATAATACCATGGGTTCTCTAATTCTTCCTATCAACTATCTCCAAGGTTGTCTTCTCCTCATCTATATCAATGATTTCAGCACCTTTGCATAATTAGTTTTCCACTATCATCTTACTATATACACTAGATTTTACAACTTTTATTTCTCATGTTTACTTTACAAAAAATTTTAACACTAATTAGATGCTCCTTTCATTAATTTTAAACTCTTCATAACTTTCATATTTTTTCTCCAGCTATATCACATTTATCTTCTCCTTCATAATAACTCCTTCCTCTATGAGTTTCTCACAAATTTATTGTTCCTTGTTGCTTTTAAAATCAATTTTGTGATCTTCAAATGATAACCTCAATTTATTGTTTCCATTTAAGACAACATTTTTCTCCTCATTCACATGATTTTATCTAATAGTTTTCAAAATATATTTGAGTTGTTCAGATGGAAACTGCCCTCTCCTATTACCTTTTATGACAACTTCCTTTTATTGGTTTCTTTTATCTAATAGTTTATATTCTTGTTTTTTGATCTCTTTATTATCCTTAAGTGTCATTTTATAGTTTGATTTATTTGAAAAAACTAACTCCTGAAATGAAATCCATATAATGGATTATGCTACTCACTAGTGAAACCTGATTAGACAACTCATCGGCCACTATATCCACATCCTCATCCAATAAATTCTGAATTTACAATGGTAAATTAGTCAACTTACTTGATGTAATGATTATCTTGGGTTTATCAATTAATTCAAAAATAACCTCTTATTTTTTTATCAAATACAAGAATTATTTTACAGCCACTATCAACACCTTAGTATTATTTTTATCTTCACTACCATATTTCAATGGTGTCAACTAATACTTCTTAATGCCCTTCTCCAATATATAAGCATTATTCCTTCCATCATGTATAACCCTCCTATAAAAATTCTAAGGTATACCAAAAAAATCATGGTAAAAATTCATAGGCATAATGTCACAAAGTACTTAATCCTTATAGATACTAATCTTAAAATCAACTTTACATTGCTCATTGACTAGTACTTGATGTCCCTTTTAAAACCAAGATACTTTATATGGTGCAAGATGTGTCAATATTTTCAATCCTAGTTTTTAAACAATTTATAAATAAACCAATTTATCTATACTACCACTACCAATGATAACTTTACAAAACTTACCTTTTGATTTAAATGTAGTCCTAAACAATGTCTTCCTTTGGGCTGGTTCTTTCACCTCCTTGTTTGGATTTAGTATTACTCTCTTCATCAATAATCTCTCCCATTTTAGGTTCTTTCACATGTGATGGCGATCCCACACTTTGTTCCTCAACTTCAACAAGTTGATTACTACCTTCAATTTTTATATGGTTTATTTGTGAAATTTTATAATATTCATATGACCTATGGCTAACATATCTATTACATTTGAAACTTTTTTCTCAAAATCCTTCTCCTTTCCTTCTTTTATATGGCCTTCTTACTATATATGAATATCCTCCTCTTATACTATTATCTTGACCTTGAGATTTGATTACTTATTCATTATGAACATACAATTGAATTATACCACCTTATTATCCTCTATCTCTAAAAATTTTACCCCTCCTCTAGATTGTTGATTTTGTCTTCTATCCAACTCCTCTTTTTCTTTGAGATTAAATTGATAAGTCTATTCCATTGATCTTGGAGATAACTATTAATGTAGTACTTTTTCTTCTTTTAGTTTTAAATACATGATTATTAGTCAAGCGTAGATCTTGGACTAATCTGACATGGTATGAGAGATCTAATATGACATCCATTTTATAATTTCTAAATTCTTGGTGAGATATTTCATGCATGCATTCTTGGTAGCTTTTTTGTTTTTTCAATTTTCATAAGTTTGGTAGTATTTCACAAAAATATGTACAAATTATATACTTAGAGTATCCTATAAAAAAATGGATAGTACCATCATATTTGAAAGGTGTCAAAATGCTATAATCAGTTGTAAACGTAACCTAAATTTATTATATCTATTTCAACCATTTTTGGAGGTTTCAAGGATTTTTTAGTGGTTTAAATTTTTTTCATACAGTAGGATTCTAAAACTAGGAAATAATTTATATTTTTTTCTAGGTTTTTTAAGTTATCAAATGGGTATTTGATAGTTTTTGGATGAGCCATACCAAATATTTATATTTTTGCTTTAGCATTTTGTCAGACTTTTCACATCAAAAAGGCTTTGATAGACATTTGGAGGCCATCATAAATATGAACTGATTAAAAATTTTAATGGTGTGGACATACATCCAAAATTTACACCTACCTAAGCAACCATCAAAACTCAACATTTACTTTAATAGCCTTTAGAACATGACACCTACCTGAGCAACCATCAAAACCTAACACTTTCTTGAACATGCATGGGAAGTTGACACTTGCTCTAATATGCATCAAAATATAACACCTTCTTAAGTAGTCATCAAATTTGAAAACATGATCAACACACCATCAGATTTTGCTAACTATAAAAATGACCTATGGACTTTGACTGATGTGTAGGCACCCTAAAAAAATTGATCACTATATAAACATCTTTCAAGTTATGTCCACCCATTTTGCATGTTATAATGTCTAATAGGTCATCAAATTGAATTAGGTGAAAAATGAGACTATTTATTTTAAATTTGGAGGCATTTTTGGGATTATGTTACTTCCCCATTAATCACATCAATTAAAAGAGGAAGTGAGAGATAGAAAAAAATAGGTCTTAGCCCCTGGTCATATGAGAAATACAAATCCCTTGGTCACTTCCAACCCAAAAGTGTTTAACTTTTTCTCTATAGATGCATAAGATTTTTTTTAGGAATTTGATTTAAAAAAAATTCAATCTTTTGATCGAATCACCCTCAAATTTTTATTGGGAAATTTCATTGAAAAAAATTTCCACCACAACCTTTTTCCACACAAAATTTTGTGTGAGCATATTTTCAAAAGGCCATAACTTTCAATTAGTAACTCAGATTTACATGTCTTATTCAAAATTTATTATTTTTTATAATCTAAACATTGGAAGTAATATTAAGCTCACTCAATATTCATTAAAAATAAATATCATACAATTTTTGATGCATTATTGGTTGAGATTGACATGCAACAAGTTCTTTCATTCTTACAGATAATTTTTTCAAGACACATTCTCATAAGTGTCCAATGTCTATACAATCATGGTTGTATTTAAAAATTTAAGGGTTTTCAATTTCATAGTTATAATATGGTACTGATATGTGGTGCTATATAATTTTATTTTTTACATTTATTATTTAATTTTTACAACAACCTCTTTTATTGCATCATGGATTGCTAGTCATTTCCACCTCTTATGACATTTAATTATCACGAATGGAAAAACAACATGCTAATTTTTCTAATAAAAAAGAATTTTATAAGATAGATATGAATGAGGAAACTGAACCTACAATAGATGAAGATAAAAATAAATGGTTTAATAGATGTGATAAAGCACATGGTTTTCTTATATTGTTTGGTTATCTTGACTTATGTTTTCACATTGAATCTACTAAAACACCAAATGAAGTATGGACCACACTAGAAAAAATCTTTAAAAAGTAGAGTGTGATGAGTGATCATGCAATAGAGAATGAGATCATTATTTTAATCTCAAGTGACTTTGACACACTACAATATTTATTCATTGCGTTCAAATCTCTAAGGTTACAGTTAAAAACTTGGAATAGAGAAGAAATATGGTCAACTTGTGCTATCAATACTCTCTACACTAAGTCTAGAATATTCTATGTTTGTGTCCACTTTCTAAACCATAAAAGTGATATTAGATTTGCATGTAAGATGCCTTATTTATATACCTTTGTTATCAACTTGACTAGGGAACAAGATAAGTTGATACAGATGGGTATAGTGAAGTCCTCAAAATCTCATACAATTTTTCTAAGAAAGAGAAAGCTTCAAACAATAGATAGAAGAAATAGAACAAAAAGGATTAAATCCTCCCACGTACAAATCAAACAATGAAACCTCTTATCCTAATGTTAAGTCTAATGAAAATTAGATCAAATGTGAATTTCGATCATGAAAGCAAATGTTTGAAGAAGCAAATTGACCAACTACCTAAGATAATTGAAAAGCAAAATATTAGCATCCCTAATCATACCAATCATAATTGATCAACCCATAAATCCTATAAGATAAATGAAAATGGTAAAGAAAAGGAAAATGATAACATTAATGGGAAATCAAAAGGTAAGGCCTTAGTTATAATTGTACCTCTATGTTCTACATAGGTTATTGAATCTGGTGCTTCATATCACATGGCATCTTCACAGATAGAGATTAGTTCATTAGAAGTATGTGACATGTCCTCTATAGAAGTAGGAGATGACACTTCTAAAAAGGTTCTTGGTAGAGGGTCTATTGAAGTGACTAGTGAAACATTTAATAAAGTTATAAGTGCTTCTTCACTTTTAACTAATCTCTTATCAATTTACAAAATCACTCACCTTGGTCTAGGCATACAAGTTGAGTTCACTCTAGATTAAGTGTATGTTGAAGAGTTGCATAATTATACTATATTGGAATTGGGAATGGTAGATCATTAGAGTTGACTATATAACTTCTCAAACTTTTCTCCTAACTCTCCTTTAGATTCTTCTTCTTTGTACTCACCTGAACTTGATGACATTTCTAAGCCTGAGCACTCATCTGATATTAACAACTTTTATTCTAACATATATGAATACAATAATGATGGGGGCACACATCCACCATATCCTTATCACCTTCTTAATGTCGAGGATTTATTTCTTGATCAACCTACTTACGGTCCATTTCAAACATTATAGGGTGTAGGTATACTAATTCAAGATACATCAGATATTAAGAAGTTTATTTTACAATTTTAGGGCATCTCAAATTCCTTATTAACATTTAATCCCACTAAATCTTCATTACTTAGAGAAGTTATCCATCCTACCTTGCATGAGGAGAAAAATTTCTTGTATAGGAATCACACCTTGGATGAAGATCCTTGAGGCACTTAGTAGACACATTCACTATTCTAAGG
>JARHVA010000257.1:3050000-3072500 GCA_037957365.1 Torreya grandis
TGGTACCCCTATATTACTTATAAATTAAAATAATAGTTTCTAGTCATCAAAATTTAATTTTGAAATTTTGATTCACTTTGTGACAAGATTCCAAGAAAGCTGGCAATATTTTATGCAATTTGGTGATCTATTCAAGATATTGTGTGCACTAATACATCTATATGAGTGTTATATATATGCTTGAAATATGATAAATGTATTTAAATATTTTTATATAGTTGTTAAAATTATTTTTGAAATCTTTGATTTAATAAAATTCTTTATTTTCATGCAAAATGACATGGACTCCACTTTTATTTTCAATTTTTTTCACTGAAAAAGTAATATATATATATATATATATATATATATATATATATATATATATATATATATATATATATATATATATATATATATATATATATAATAAAAGGTTTTTTTACATACACATTAATTATATATATAATTTTGTCTTTTTAAAATAAGTTAGAAAAGAGTCAAAAATAAACTAGTGCATGTTAAACTTTAACTAAATTTGTAGATGAGTGGAAGTTATTATTTTACTAAATGCTTGTAATTTGGTAGGTCATGTGTTCAAAACCCCAAAAATCAAATTTTTATTTATGAATTTGGATAAATTTTTTAATTTGAATTTCATTTTTTGATTTGTGTGCCAATTTCTCATGCGTTAAAAATCTTGTTTAACTTGACAACCTTTGTTTGAATTTTGACATATTGAATGTTTTGACAAGAATAGTCATGTAACCAATAAATTCATAGTTTTGGAACATTCTAGCCACATCTACGTGCTACATTTTGTATCTTTAAAACTCATATTATTAAGTTTATAACTTGTTTAATAATAGTGTCTAGGTGGTCATTCAGAGTGTGACGCTTTCAACACCTAGTTTTGTGTAATTCTAAATCAATGTTTTGCATTATTTGACATGTAAATTGTGTAATTAAGTATAATTTCACTTTTGATTTAATTTATTTTATAATCAATGTATAAAAAATTATTAAAATTATTATTTTTCTTCAATTTGATCTTACATTAGTATATTTTTGTGATACTTACAACACCCTATTTTATTCCAATATTTGGTAATTTTTTTATTTTTATAGCATAAAATTGAACAAATATTATGTTTTTGCACTTTTAAATTTGTTTTACTATCAAACTAAGTTAAAATTCACACTAAAGGGTTTAATTTTAAGCGTTTTTTGTTATCTTGTTTAAAGGGAAGTTATGGCTTTGCCTCAATTTTCCTTAGATAAATCTCAAATAATTAATATAAATAACTATAATATATGGAAAATATATATTAAATCTGAGTTTATGTCCCATAATATATGTAATATCATCATTGGGATTGAAAAATCACCTTCTGGATGAAATGTGACCTTGAGCTTATCAATGCATTTCAATAGAAATCATAGGAACCTATTTCTATTATATTGTAAAGTGTTAAGGATGAATTCCTTCCCCACATTGGTAATTAGGAGTCTCTTAGTGATTCTTGGAAAATCTTTGAATCCATACATGTGGTAACTCATCTCTCAAATATTATTAAGTTAATTCTTGAACTCCTAACTAAACCTATGAAAGGTGATGAGAAAGATTTGAATTTTCTTGCTAAAATTAGAAAAATTAAAGATCAATTAGATGGATGTAAATGTAATTTAATTTAGGATCAATTTATTTATTTTATCATTTAGTTAAATATTTATGAAAAATTTATAAATTTCATTTCAAATTTGAGTTCTAAGTATCAAACTGAGAAAGATAGCCCTAACTTTACCACCTTGTCTACTCTCTTGATTTAATAAGATCAAGTTATGACCAATTTTAATTCTAAAAATAATGCCACTCAGTAACTTCTCACCCTAAATATTATTTATGATAATAATAAGAACCATAAATCTAATCTTAATTCTAGCTCAAATGGGAACAAGAAATATGGTAATAAGAATAATACACCTAAGTTTAATGAAAATGGCAATATGTATGGTAAATTTGGCCATACAAGTGAAACATATTATAAAAATAAGGATAAAATTAGCAATCAATCTTCTAAAAATATCAAAGGGAAAAAAAATTAATCAAAACAATTAGAAGAATCAAAACCTTAATCAGGATCAAAGTGTTATTACTTTATATGTTGCTTTATTTTCGTCAAATAAAAATAAGTGGATTTTAGATAGCGGTTCATCACACCATATAAATTTTTGATCTAATATTATATGTGATTATAGAGATATATATATAAAATAATTTACTTAGAAGATAATTCTTTTTTAGAAGCAACCAACAGAGAAAAGTAATGTTTTCAAATGTTGTTATTATAAATGATGTTTTTTATGTACCTAAGATTAAAAAGAATTTTCTATCTTGTTCTCAAATTTTAATTGATAATTTTATTATAACATTATTTAATGATAGATGGTCCATTATAAATCAATCTGGTTCTTTGATTATTTAATATGTTTAAAATAATGGTTTATATATCTTTTCTCCTTCTTCTGCATGTTTTTTTTCATCACATAGTAAGAATGAATCTCAATTATGACATGAAAGACTAAGACATGTTAATTTTAGAAGTTTATATGATATATTTGTAAATAATATTATTGACACTATGGATTTCACCCTTGATAGGAGGCTGAGATTCTATCTTCCATGTGACACAATGGAGACTCCCCTCTTGCTGTGGGTTTGGCAAAACTAAGGGGAGAATCTCTAGATAAGGGATAGCTCCCTTTGATGAATCTCTATGGTCATATATTTTATACTGCTAACAATGGGGGTGGATGAAAAGAGAGAAGGATTACTAAAAATAAAACCTCAATTAAAGTAGTGATACATCAAAATGGTTGATCTAATTAGCTTTGACATACACTTTACACCAAGAAAAAGCTGATATACACTTCATTTGATACGAGAAACTCTTCTACATCAGTGAGCTAGGGGTCCTCTAGAGATACAGGGAGGAAGAACTATAGAGGTGTTCCAAGACACACTATGGTAGCCTATTCACATCTGCCTATACTCTGTTGTGGACACTTCTGACTGACTTACAAAAGAAGAACTCACAATACACTAGACATGTTGGAATCATTTTGTGAAAGCATGAAATAAAATGACTTAACACAAGACAAAACCATAGACATATACAAAAGTGCAAACTCAAAATGGAGGTAAAAATTCTATATCTTGATTCAAGGTAAAATCCTACAGGGCTTCACCATACAAGCTGAGATCTCTCTCTCTTCTCTTGAGAGGTTACAATATATATAGCATAAAGAGAAAGACTTTTGGCACCTTCTAGAACAAGTAACCCATGTTACATTGAATGTCTAGGGAAGAGGAAATTGCTCATGTTGATATCAAATTTCTAGAAATGGCTTGATAGAACCATGCTGTAGATATTGCAAGGCTCGAATTCAGTGCTTAAAATGTATTAAATGCTACTGCAAAAGCATGGGTCACTTGATTATTTTAATGACAAGGTTGCCCCTCTTTAAGACTTATGTGATTGTCTTCTACTGATGCCCTCTTTTACCACTTGGGCTGATCTATTCTTTTCTACACTTGAATAGGTGCATCTTTTGGAACATTCTAAATGTTTTCATATGTGTGCATTGCTATTTTCTTGATTCTTGATTTTGTCCCCTCTTTCCTTGCTATTTCTTGTCTCTTTCTAGTAATTATGAGCTCTCAGGCTATCTTCTCAATGGGTCACTAAGTTTCCATGTGTGGGCCCATCCTTAAGCAATTTCAAGATCAATAGCTATCTTATCACCATAAAGTCAATGTTCGTGTACCCATCATTAGACATTTGAACCTCCAATGGCTAGTTCACTTCATTAATATTGACATCTTCAGGCCTATCTCTACCTTGGTCATTTATTTAGCTTTCCAATTATTTCAAGGTTTTGCATTTGATCCTTCTCGAAGGGAAGGTGTCCCTTCAGTCTTGGAAAAGGTTCCTTCCTTGTCCATCAAGAGTCCTCCACAAGGGCACCTACCATTTGGGCTCCTTCAGTTCTCAATTCCTTCAGACAAAATGTCTGAAGGAATTCCTTTGGACATTTTGTCTAAAGGAATTGTGTCTTTAGATTTTCCCTTGGATTTTCTTTGGACAAAATATCTGAAGAAGTCCTTTGTTCTTTGTTTGTCATGGATTTCCTTTGAACAAAACGTTTGAAGGAATCCTTTGCCTTTCACTCTTTGATGAATCTACTCACTGCCTTCTATGACAACCCTTTGGGTCTTGGAATGACCCTTTAAAACTTTTGATTTGGTCCTTCCCAACCAAAGTGCCCTTTGAAGAAACTATGTTGACATTTTTATGAACTACTTAGGCCATTTTGGGTTTTTCAACTATGACTTTGAACCTTTCAATTGAACCTAAACCCTTTTTCAGAGTTTAATGGTTCAATGGTTTACTAGATTAATACTCTATGTTCTTCAAGGAGTCATGTTCACTCAATTCCCTTATAAATTTAATGTATTATTGAACCTACTATTTGAACCTACCACTTGAACCTACAGCTTGAACCTACCGCTTGAACCTACAATGGTTCAGTGGTTCAATATTTTAATATTTCCATGTTCAAAGTTCAAAGCTCTTGGAAAGATGATGTGACTATTGGTCAGTCTATGTAGTTCATTTCATATCATTGAACCCCGATGTTAAACCACTTTTTTCCAATTTTTAGGAAATGTGACTTAAAATTTTGGTCTTTTTCCTTGTGAATTTCTTCAAACAAAATGTCTAAAGAAATCCCTTCAGGCACTTAGTCTTTAAATCTTTGTGAAAGACTTATATCTGTTTGAATTTGGCCCATTCCCTTGCTGAAAATGCTTGTGTAATTGACTGCCCAAAGTGAAAAAAAATTGTGGATCAACCTGAGATGTCTATAAGAATCAAGTCATTTGTTTCTTTACAGAAACATGACTACTAAAAAAGGGGGAAAGAATAATTATATAAAGGTGGATACATCAAAGACTGACTGCTCAAGATAGTAGGGAGGGAAGGAGACTGCCTTTTTGTCCTGCAAGACCCAAAATGGTCAATAAATTGGCAATTCCCAGTGGAAGCATGCTTGTTATGCTTAGAAAGACTGGTAGCCTAAAATTTCATTGGGCACAAAGTCAGAACATAGCTTGAAAAGGTTAGTAATAGCCTTCTAAAGACCTATGAACCAATAAAGCTTTATGTCAAACACAAAGGAAAACACACACAACAAAGGCTAAAAACTACATAGATGTGTGAAACAACACTTAGGGAAAATGAAAAACACATAATTGAAAGCAAACTATTATGTATAGCTAACTAGATACATTTTCCTCCCTCCTAGCTCAAAGGGAAAACTTCTTAAGTCTCCTTCATGGCAAGAAAACTTATGTTGCATGACAAGTGGCTGAATGGAATGGAGATTTGGTGACTTTCTCTTCTTGCCTACTTCCTTGATTGGCTTGTATCCAAGTGGATTGGGGTCAAACATGATTCCAACATATATGTATTTAGCTTGCTCTTGGAATCTTACCCAATGTTGGTCCTTCATACTGGTGTTTTTCATCAAGAAATCAATGGTTGTTAGCTTATCACCATAAGCCCCTTGATATGCATCATGGATTGACTTGTCCCCTTCTACCTCATGGAAAATCCTATCAAACTGATCCTCTACTTCATCATTGATTTTGTGAAGAAGGGCAATTGTTTTGATGTCTAAAATGAGATCACAAACTGATTGCTCATCCCATAGAAAATCACCTTCTTATTCAAGGATCTCTTCTTCAAAGCTTTCCTCAAGATGGACAAGATTCTCCTTTTCTTGCTCAAAAACTAGACTCTCTAGGTTTTCAAAGACATCCTCCTGATTCTCCTCCAACTCAAGTTCCATGGCATGGTCATTTTATTCATCAAAGTAATAAGGAAGTTCATCATACAAGGGAGGAGAGAGCTCACCATGCTTACTTTCCCCTTCACATTGCTAGAACATTCACATGTATGCATGACTTGTGTATTCTCTATTGTTGATGACGTCCTCGAAAGTAGAATCCGTGATTACTTCCTCCTCATTTTCACTCACAATATCATCTTGGGTAGCTACAAATTGGATCCTCTCTTCTTCACTTGCCTCCTACAAAATAGATTCCTCCTTGAGAAGGGATGAAGTGGAAGGCTAATGGTTAAACTCATGTGGAAGATGAGGTAGTCCTTGAGATAGAATCAAATGATTCTCTTCCTTCAATTTAACCAACACTTTATCTATATCAGATGTGGATTGATATCTCTCTTGGAGGAGTATAGCTGGGGTGTGTTCAGACGTAGGATCTTCTACTTGGCCTGAACCATCCATCACACTTTGGTTGAGGAACCTCATTCTAGACTCCAATTCTATAATTTGCTTGGCTATATTCTCTTGAAGGAGTCTTTCTTGGAGGTCACAAGCATCATCATGATAAGTAGGAGTAGCTTCATCTTCTTCAAGGCTTCTATCAAAATGAATAGGTGTCTCCTCCTCTCTTTTCCTACCACATGATTCCATTGTTTGCTTCCAACTCATGACCTTGGGATTGGAAATTTCCCTTGTGAATAGGAAGCAACTTTATCCTCTTCAAGATCTTGAACTAGTTCATGATAGGCACTCCTATGCTGAAAGATTTGAGTAGGTTGAGGGAGACTAGGAAGGGTTTGCTCATGCACAGGGAGATCTACTTTAAGAGAGATGTGTTGCTTTCCAAAAGATATAGGGTGATACCCATCAAAATAGGGTCCACATTCTATAGAATTTATAATTTTAGTCTCCATGAGAAGTTTCTATAATGCCTTTTGATGTTAGAAATCTAGGTGCAATGGATTAAGTGCAAGAGTGGTTACTACATCAGATGAGCTAGAGTGAGCAAGCGCTATCTAGTAGAAAGGATTTGGTACACAAGAGGGGGATTTATTTAGAATAGGAGGGGGCTACTTTGGAATGGGAGAAGGCACACAAGGTTGATTACCTTGAATGAATGGACTCTTCCATTTTCCTACCTCCTTCATGGATTGCAAGGCCTGAGTTTTCCTGAATATAGACTCCTCTTTATATAGAAGCTCTTGCTGATATCTATATTGCTCATCCAATTTGTCTATCTCCATCACTTTCTTCTCAAATTCTAGTTTTTCTTCCCTTACTATTGAAGGGCAACTAAGAGACCTATTTGAGGTGATTCCATGAATAACCTGAGCTTGATTAAAGTTATATGAAGGAACACAAGGCCCATGATGTTGAGCAATATTTTTATATATACAAAAAATGTGATTTCTTGATGGTACTAGGACTTCTTAACCATTTGATTCAACTCAGAGTCACCATTGGTGTTGATGAAAATCCTCCAAAGGCTGTTTGGTTGAAGAACACACCAAAATTCTTCAACTCTTTGGATAAAATCTAGTCCCATTAGGCATGCCAAAGACTATTGACATTATGGATTGCACCCTTGATAGGAGGCTGAGCTTCTATCTTCCACACAACACAATGGAGACTCCCCTATTGTTGTGGGTCTAGTGAAACTGAGGGGAGAATCTCTAGATAAGGGTTATCTCCCTTTGATGCATCTCTATGGTCCTGGATTTTCTACTGCTAACAATGGGGGGGGATGAAAAGAGAGAAGGATTACTAAAAATATAACCTAAACTAAAGTAGTGATACAACAAAATGGTTGATCTACTTATCTTTGACATACACTTTACACCAAGAACAAGCTGATATACACTTCATTTGATAAGAGAAACTCTTTTGCATCAGTGAGCTAGGGGTCCTCTAGAGAAACAGGGAGGAAGAACTACCAGAGGTGTTCTAAGACACATTATGGCAGCCTATTCACATGAACCTATACTCTACTATGGACACTTCTAGCTGACCTACAAAATAAGAATCCATAATACACTAGACATGATGGAATCATTCTATGAAACCATGAAAGAAAATGACTTAACACAAGACAAAACCATAGACATATGCAAAAGCACAAACTCAAAATGGAGGTAAAAATGCTATGTCTTGATTCAAGGTAAAATATTGTAGGGCTTCACCATACAAGCTAAGAGATCTCTCTCTTCTCTTGAGAGGTTAAAATATATATAGCATAAAGAGAAAGACTTCCAGAACCTTCCAGAATAAGCAACCCATGATATATTAAATGCCTAGGGAAGATGAAATTGCTCATGCTGATATCATCCTTCTAGAAATGGCTTGATAAAACCATGCTACAGATATCACAGGGCTTGACTTTAGTGCTTAAAATGTATTAAATTCTACTACAAAAGCATGGGTCACTTGATTATTTTAATGACAAGGCCGCCCCTCTTTAAGACTTATACGACTATCTACTTATGACACCCTCTTTTGCCACCTAGGTTGATCTATTCTTTTCCATACTTAACTGGGTGCATCTTTTGGAACATTCTAAATGTTGTCATATGTGTGCATCGCCATGTTTTATATTCTCTATTTTGTCCCCTCTTTCTTTGCTATTTCTTATCTCTTTCTAGCAATTATGAGCTCTTGAGTTATCTTCTTGATGGGTCACTGAGTTTCCACATGTGGGCCCATCCTTAATCAATTTCAAGATCAACGGCTATCTTATCACTATAAAGTTGATGTTCACACACCCATCATCAGACATTTAAACCTCTAACAACTAGTTCACTTCATTAAGATTGACATCTTCAAGCCTGTCATTACCTTGGTCATTTCTTCAACTTTCTAATTCATTTAGGCTTTTGTATTTGATCCTTCTCGAAGGGAAGGTGTCCCTTCAGTCTTGGAAAAGGTCCCTTCTTGGTCCACTGAGAGTCACTCGCAAGGGTACCTACCCTTCAAACTCCTTCAACTCTCAATTCCTTCAGACAAAATGTTTGAAGGAATTCCTTCAGACATTTTATCTAAAGGAATTGTGCCTTTGGATTTTCACTTAGATTTTCTTTGGACAAATTTTTTGAAGAAATCCTTTGTCCATTGTTTGCCATGGATTTCTTTCAGACAAAAAATTTAAAGGAATCCTTTTCCTTTCACTCTTTGATGAATCTAATCAAAGCCTTCCATGGGGGCCCTTTGGGTCTTCGAATGTCCCTTCATAACTTCTAATTTGGTCCTTCCTAACCAAAGTTCCCTTTGAAGAAATTATGTTTCCCTTTTTTTGAATTGCTTAGGCCATTTCAGGTTTTTCAATTATGACTTTGAACGTTTTGATTGAACCTGAATCATTTTTCAGAGTTTAATGGTTCAATGGTTTAATAGTTTAATACTCTATGTTCTACAAGGAGTCATGCTCACTCAATTCCCTTGTGAATTTAATGTATCATTGAACCTACTGATTGAACCTACAATCATTTAATGGTTCAATATTTCAATATTTCTAAGTTCAAAGTTCAAAGCTCCTAGAAAGATCATGTGACTATTGGTTGGTCTGTGTATTCATTTCATATCATTCAACCCTGACATTGAACCATTTTTTCCAATTTTTAGGAAATGTGCCTTCAATTTTGGTCTCTTTCCTTGTGAATTTATTCAAAAAAAATGTTTGAATAAATCCCTTCAAGAACTTGTCTTTAACGCTTTGTAAAAGACTTATATCTCTTTCAAGTTGGCCCATTCCCTTGCTAAAAATGTTTGTGCAATTGACTACCCAAAGTGAAAAAAAATTATGGATCAACTTGAGATGTCTACAAGACTCAAGTCATTTGGTTCTTTACAAAAATAGGCTTGTTCAAAAAGGGGGAAAGCCCAATTTTAGAAAGGTGGATACATCAAAGACTGACTGGTCAAGATAACAAGGAAGGAAAGAGACCAATTTTTTGGCCTGCAAGACCCAAAATGGTCAACAAATATATTTTTTATACTTCTTTCTATCTCCTATCATCATGAAACTTGTGAGGGTTACTTACGTGGTAAGCAACCTACTAACCTCTTTCATAAAAATCATGATGCAAAATCTTCCCATCCTTTAGAATTGATTCATAGTGATGTTGTAGGACCTCTTAAAGTTATTTATTTTAATGGTTCTATGTAATATTTTAATTTTATTGATGATTATACTATAATGATATGGTTCTTTTTCATTAAAAATAAAACACACGTGTTGTCTAAATTCAAATAATTTAGAGTTAGTGTTGAAAATGTATCTATTTTTTCTATTAAGAGATTAAGAACTAATAATGGTGGTGAATATGTTAGTAAAGAGTTTAATTCTTTTTTAATTAGTTTCAATATTCAAAGTGAATTAAAAAATTCCTTATTCCCCTCATAAAAATGGTATTGTTGAAAGGAAAAGTCTCACCATCATATAAATGGCTATATAATCTGTAAATGTTCTGAATTTATGTGGGTCAAAACCATGAATACTAATGTGCATATTATGAATAGAATCTCTACTTAATATTTTCATTTTTCTACATCAAAATACATGTATCCACATATCATTTCAATTGTTTTGATAAAATTATTTTTTGTTAGTTTAGAGATACTAACTATATTGATAGTGTTTCATCTACATTGTATTTCTTAGTAAAATTATTTAGTGTTGATTCTTGAAAATAACATATTACAAATATATTGAAAGAGATATATTTGTCTTAGATTATATATATATATATATATATATATATATATATATATATATATACACACACACTTTTATTATTGATTGTTTTCAATTTATTTAGCATTGAAATCTATTATATGAATAACATCATGTTTAATTTGAAAAATTGATCTTGTTTTAGTTGTTGCATTTGTTAAGAACATCATGCCAAGTGAATTTTGATCTTTTGTGTTTCATTTTACTAACTACTCTCATTTGATTTTTTATGCTAACATCATTATATTCTTCATTTGATAATAAGATATTTTAATAAATGTAAATTGTAAATGGAATTTATATTATTGGATGTTCATCATTTACTTTACCAAGCATTTTATTCATACATCTCTAAACTTATTTGTTTCAATCTCATATCTATTTGATTGCATGATGGAATTTCATTCTAAAATTATCCATATTTGATATATGGGAGGTTATACCTCAATATTTTGTTGACGCATATTAAACTTGAAATTTTTTTTTGTTAAAAATTAAATGATAAAATGAGTTATTGCTAATAGGATATCTAATGTTTGGTAAAACATAGTATCATAGTCATAATAAATTATTATATGTGCATTGCATGATAGTTGGAGACACTCATCTCATCAATATTGGATATGTCCAATAATGAATTGCATATAAGAATTTATATTTTTTCACTAACTTTATAATCAAATTAGGGAACTTGTTTTCCTAAAAAATGACATGATTTTTTTAAAAATGTATTTTACCATAATAAAAATATGTCACATTTTTATGTATGTTGTTATTATGATTCTAACCATATTATGCTATCATGAATATATTTTTTATTTGTGTTTATGTTTTTGTAGGTGTATATCACCAAAAAATTAAACATATTGTAGTTCATTTGCATTATTTCCAATAAAAGGTCCTCAATGGTGATATATATTTGTAATTCTATCATACATATGAACTAGTGGAAGATATCTTCATAAATCCACTTGGTGCTACCAAGGTTTGGTAGCTTCATGTAATGTTGGGCCTCTTAAAGTTTCCATTGAGAGGGAGTGTGTATGAAAATGCCACTTCTTAACATACATGTGTTTCTTCTTCTTCTCTATACTTCTTCTCAATTGTAAAGCATTGTAAACTTCATGTGAAAGTTATGATATTATAAAATTCATGTGGAAATTCTACTTTTGTACCCAATAAATTAAAATCATACTTTTTAATGGACGTCCTTATGTTATAAAAGGATCTAAATATGCTTAGATGGTTATTCAAGAGAAAATATGAAATGTAGTCTCATAATCATGCTATTATAAACATACCTTCAAGTAGTTTATGGATTATAATCCTTTATATTTCAAAAAGTGATGTTTGGCATGATGAAGGTTTTCAAATCTTTCAATTGTGTGCATAGTATAATTCCTTTTTTAAAGGTGACTATGGAATTTATCCCCACTTAGCTTTAAGGGGGAGTGTTATAACATTTAATTCTGAGTGGGCTTAATTAACCCTTATCCTTGGTATTAAACAAATAAACAATAATATATTATTTATTACCATGAGGTGGAAACCTAGTGATAATAAATAATAGAGTTATACATATTTAATTATTATCAAATTTTATTTAAATCATTTTATCAGGATGGATAGACCTATTATTTTTACAACAGTCACCTCCCTTGGTATTTCATATTATATAGGGTTTCACCCCTATTATGAAACCAACCCATGAAAATAAAATTATTGGTCATATTCAATCTAAACATTTTATGAAATATTATTAGATAAGAAGTGAGAGATTGAAAAATTGTATTGGGTAAAGAGTTAAGTTTCTCAATTATTTGAATAATCATCATTAGTGATTTTTTACCTTTGAGGTTTTTCCATGGTAAATTACTATGTTGTGTACATTGATATGTGATCTACATTATACATTTTTATTATTAAATTCATACATAGATTTATCTTCTACATTACTATATCTATCAATTCTTTCAAAAATAACAAAAACCTAATGCTCCTACATCATTTTCAAAACATGCCCCTAATATATATCTAAATCTAGCAAACTATGAAAAATGTGGAAGTCATTCCTCTATGGCATGCCCCCATTAATATGACCTCCATTTTTAGGTGAAAATAAGTATAAATTAGTAGTTACATTACCTCAAAAGGATAATATAATTTTATAATTTATGTATGAACTATGTATAATATAAAAGGAACATGTCTAGATAGATATATCATTGAATCACGAAGGATGTGATCACATCAATTACTAATATGTATGATGTAAATCATGGCAACATATATCTAGTAACATTAAAATGTCAACAAGAAATCAACCAATCACATGAGATCACTCATAATACAATTAAAACAAAATGGTCTAAAGAGCCCAAAAACAAGGGGAATGTTCAACTATTATACAATCAAAGGGACATGACTTAATAAAATGTTCACAAATCAAGGAGTGACATATTTAAATGTCAACATAAAAAAAATCATGACATATAAAAATGTCACAA
Organism: Torreya grandis; assembly: GCA_037957365.1. NCBI lineage: Eukaryota > Viridiplantae > Streptophyta > Pinopsida > Cupressales > Taxaceae > Torreya > Torreya grandis. The sequence goes on from JARHVA010000257.1 coordinate 3,063,123, forward strand.
TAAGATAACATAAGAATGAAGGCCATAATAAATGGAGCATATTCAAATGCTCAAACAAGTAATACAATTCATGATAATTAAAAGCAAGGAACACACTTAAGGAGATAAAAATAAATTAAAACACAAACATGAAACAACCAACATAACATATCATACTAGCCCATGGATAATATTTTCTAGAAAAAAATGTAAAGTACATAGCATATCAAGTACACTACAAAGGATATAAACATGGATAAAGACATGTGTAAGTACATAAGTGAAAACATGATAATACAAAGTGATCATAAAATGATGTAACCTAGGTGTATCATAATCAAATAAGTATATTCCCCCAATGTCCACATGACATGAGTAGAGGGAATACCCAACATCCAAAAGTACATAGATCATGTATCTATGTATGCCTATATTACACTCAAAGTATGTGTGGAATACATGTGTATATAAAAATAGATTATATGTTATCTACCAAAATTTAACCAACAACATATAAGACAATGAGTTAATAAAATATATAAATTATATAAATATTGTTGGATTTTAGAAATTTATTGATTTGTTTGGTATTTTCTGAATATGTTAGACCTTTATGTTCCCAAGTGATAGGTATGGAGTGTATTATCACCACTATCAATTATAAAATGTATCCTCTTATTTGGGGCCAAACAATGATTTTTGTGATGCCCATATATTCTATGATAGTGGAAATAATATTGTGTTTTGTTAAGATGTTGTAAAGGTGGTAATATGATCAATTTGTGTTGAAGTAGTACCCTTAGAATATCACTTTGATTTTTATTATCATTTTTCATATTATTTAACTAAGTTATAATAAATTTCATTTCTTTGAATATTTATTTTTTTGTCATGTCTTGATTTCTTAGTAAGATAATTTATTTGATTATCTGTGGATTATTATGGTTGGTAAATTGATTAATTATTATTTAACTAAGCTATAAGTCATATGCTATTATGGGATAGTTGTATGTTTCTATGATTACATGATTTTATTATTGTGAGTTAGTTGTTTTCTATATTTATTATATTATGATCATGTTGATTAGTTGCTATAATAGTATTTTATGATAAATATGATGGTGTTACAGGCTAACTACCTTATTATCATGAGTTGGATGCAAAAGAGATCCATCCCTCAGAGCATGATGGAGGGAGAGCATGATCGAAGAGGATGGCATAGATGTAGGTGTTGGAGAATGATAGAGTAACAACTAGAACCAATGGATATACCACGATAGATAGGACTCATAATATGTATTACTTGAATTATTAGCTTTATTATATATTTAATGTTATCTATATTTAGATAATTAATTGTGTGTTAGTTGTGATTTAATTATTTTTAATAATTATATGGAATGAATCTTGTGTGATTGCATTGTGGATATTATACATAGATTAATTATATAATGTTGTTGTATGATTATGCCATGTTATTGTATTCATGATTTTTAATATCTTAAGATAAAGTAAATCTATGTGAATAGTATCTAGTTATTATTATCTATAGACTAACCAGACTGTCTTTGTAATATTTTAGAACATTAGATAATTATTATTATGATATTCAGGAAATATCATTATTTGGATTGATGCCTTACATATATATATATATATATATATATATATATATATATATATATATATATATATATATATAGAAGATAACTAAAGACATTGGAGAGTCTATATAAAGTAGTAATAATAATGACTATGTTGTTATAATACTATTATGTTCTGGTATAGTATTTGGTTGATTTACCATTTTAATTAAAATGATATCATTGACTTTAAATTAGTAACATTGTTATTAAAGTCATGATGTTGATTATTTATACTAAGTTATTGCCAAAATTGTATTACTATCCTAAGCTATCATATGAATTAAACTTAGTGACATACTCAAATGCCTAGACTATGGTGACTTGCAAAGTGTTAGTTATCTTTATCAATTATATTATTATTGGAATTTTGTCATTAAAAATAAACTATATGCATTTGTCATTAAAAATAATGAGAATATATATGAATGGACTGAGATTTTTTTTCATTCAAAAACGTGAACATATATAAGGACTATGTATGAATATTTTCAAGACCATGATCTTATATAAAAAACACCATGTGAATATTATTGAAAATCCTAGTGTGATAAGCTAAGTCTATATTCTTAGTATAGGAATCTATGTTTTGAGATGACTGTATAACTGATTATATATTCATTAACATATACCAAAAAATGGTTATTAGCATCAATTTGGTATTTATATTATTGTTATCTTAAAATCATACTATTCAGATCATGCGACTTTTGTTTTGTTTATTTGGTTTGAAACCTATATAGAAACAAGTAGCATAGTATGGATTCCTTTAGTGCATACATTTAAATAAAATATAGTTGACAAAGTTGAACTTAGAATAATATGTGTTTGTGTTTATAGATTATGCATAGATTATAGTAAGTTAAATAATTGTATAGTCTATGGAATAGGTTGTTATATGAATCATAAATATTTTGAGATAGATGTTAATTCAATTATTAATTGACACTTGTAAAATTATAAACCTAAATTTTGAACAAGGGTAGAATATAGGTCCAATTGGTTGATTGGTTAGAGTACTTTAATTTCAATAATTAGGGATAATTTATATACAGTTTAAAGACCAAAGTTTAGGGAAAATAAGGTGATAGACTTTGAACGAATTTTATCATAAATGTATTATGACTGTAAAATGAAATAAGTAAGCAAGAACAAGGGTTTTGGGAATTTTGAAATCCTATGATGGACTTTGAATAATATTTTGTGAAATAGTTAAATTATAATGGTTTGTTAGAATCATATGAAGTGACTATTAGTATGATAGAATGGTATTTTTTATGTGAATAAATATGGTTATGCAATACATATTATGCATGCATATTGTAAAGGTGCATATATATATATATATATATATATATATATATGAAATATATCTGTATGAGGAACACAGGTACTCATACACATATATAGCATATATTTGTACATTAGGATGTGTGTTTGTAATTATAGTTTTTATTGACTGATAAATTAAGTCTTAGAATCATAAGGGATATGACACTATGATTATATGCATGCAGTCTCCTAAATGTATAACAAGTTATATCAATTAAGGTTTTATGTTTTGTGAAGAGATAAGATATTAATTATGAGGTAATTAGTCTCTAAAACTATTTATACTAGCTTGTTTCTAGTGTGATAAATGTTTGCATGAAATAAACTATTATATGTTGTTTGTCATAGATGTACTAAATTTGAGTTAAAAATGAAAATTATAATATGTAGGCAAAGTATAAATTATACCTGATTGGTATAGACAATAGTTTTTTATTTTTATTTTTACTATTTATGTAATAAATAATATAGTGGAGATTTATTACATACATTTGATGGATTGAATGTATGTATTTTTTATTATTATAATATTTAACATGTTTTATTCCTAATAATAGGAAGTAATTTATATGAATATATTGGTTATATTTTATATTAACCAAATCTCACATTGATGGTACTAAATAAGTGATGAGATGGACTTCACTAGCTTACTTAACATCAGCAATGCTAGATGAAGGTAATTTGATCAAATGAATTTGACTAATCTTAGAGATCATTAACTATTTGAAAACTTTGGCCAAAGTAATTTTTAGTTAAACATTGTTATTTCCTATGTATGATTTACGTGTTTGTGCAATATCATGTTAGAATGTATTTATTTATGGTATACGTCATGTAAAAAATATTACATCACATGGGTACTATCTTGTCTCTCTAGATTTCCACACCATCACTATCTACCCATTCATGAAGGAAGGGTCATTCCCTAATTAGGGGATTCTATAGGGGGTCGATGGTCTATGATTAGTGTGAAAAAGTACTTAGATGATGCTCTTCCTCCACATAATAATACTTATTTGGATACTACACTTGAGATTACCATAGATACTAGAGTTCATGAGATTCATGATTTGTGGAACCTAGTATTTTGTATTGTATTTATTATTAAAACATTATTCTTGATGGAAATGTAATTATTTATTCATTTTACATTGACATCAGTGGCTATATTATTGTACTAGCTATGGATAGAAATATGTAATTAATTTCCATATGCCATTATGTTTTATTTCATATAATGCTAGTGATAAATAATTAATAGATGTTACATGTGTATTTTATGGTTAACATACATAATGTGTTATACTAGGGTCATTAGTTACATTCTTATGGTGAGATATAATAAAAGAATACATGGAATTAAATTTTAAAAAAAATATTATTACATTATTCAAGTAAATTACATTAAGTATGTTACATTTTTAAAATGATCCTTTATTAGTATAAGATTCAAAGGCATTATTATCACATTTTGAGTTATGTATGTGAAAAAATATATTTTGTAGTGATGCATGTTTTAAGTCCAAATATTGGTCTAGTTTTTTTAATGTTTATATCAACTTGCTTATATTGATAACATGATATTTTAAGGTTTAACAAACACAAAACCTAGGTGATTATGATTGAATATGCATACATATACTATCAAGGTATTTAGGAAGGGTTTGTTTGGTACCTTCTCTGGGTGTTATAGAATGAGCCATTTTACCCCTTGAAGTAGTGATAATATGGACATGGCTATAGGTATGGTATCTCTCACCCTCCATAGGGTTATAAAAAGGAAGAGACTCTACTTTATCTTTATCTATTTTAAATGTTATAAATACCAAAATAAGGACATGATAGGAGAGACATATAAATTCAAAAGAGTAATCCATTTTTTGGGTGTATTCTTTAGATTTGGAAAATAAATTAATTTTTGAAACAAATTTAAGATAAAAATAAGGAATCTTGTAGAAAACCCTAGAAGATTTTTAATCCTATAGATTAGATTTACCAAATGTTTAACCCTAAAATCTAAATGGGAAATCTAAGGTTAAAGGGATATAGATAACCTAGGGCACAGGGATGAGAGACTATCCCTAAAGTAGGATGATAATTTGTAAACATAGATAAACATATATTGAATTTATTATGATGAGATATGCTAAAAATAGAAAGTGAAAATATAATAGATATTGGAATGATAATGAAAACAAGATACTTAGCTAATTTTGATACTAATATAGATCTAGCTATGGAAAAAGAAGCAATAAAACTCAAAGTGGATAATAGATTAGTCATATATTTTGGATTTATCACTTTTGTGACATTAGACACTTATGTTGACTTCATAAAGTTACGTCGATGCTTATGTAAAACTTATAAATTGGTTTCCTCTACATAATATCTACTAGATCTGGATGTGACCACCTAAAATATTATAGGCTCTATGTCACATTCATTCTAGTGTGCTTAGATCTGAATCATGGGTTGTCTCTCTTTGTGAAATAGAAAAAACATGGCTATTCATCTTCATAGTGGATGTGATAAAAATGGGTTAGTGTGAACATAATGTTGAGCTACCTCAAATACCCTTCTATTGATGATCACTACCTACATAGCCAATACTTTGAAGAGTGCCTAGGACTTTTGTAGTTCTCCCTTATGTGTTGGCTTGTGTGTGTATAAGGATGCAATGTGTGATAAGTAAGTACATATAGTGACCTAGCCTTTAACTTGGGAAATGTGAATCATGGGATGATCCTTCAGTGATTTAGAGTTGTAGATGTGTTTTCCCTATGAATGATATGAAAATAAGATAAAATAGGGAAGTTTTTCTCGCTTGAATACTTTATAGAATGTTTTTGGTAAGTTTCCTTATGAGTTGTTTGGTTTGTGCTAGGTGAAGAATGATGAGGGTTTATATATATATATATATATATATATATATATATATATATATATATATACACACACACACACACACACACACACATATATATATATACACACACACATATATATATATCCCTTTGGATAATATCTCACATTAAATCACTTAGGCTAACCATATAAATACAATTCATTTATAAATTATATGACTTTAAGTCATTATATATATATATATATAGATAATATCTCACATTAAATAAGTTAGGCTAACCATAGGAATACATTTCATTTATAAATTATGTGAATTTTAGTCATTAGACACTTCCAACAAGATAGGAAACTTGCATCCACATAGGCATCTAACTTGGATGCAAGTGTTTAGGCAACTGAAAAATACGCATAGGTTCAGAAATTGTAGAGACATAATAAAATTAGGTTTGTATCATTTTGGGTATGGTATAAGGTTTGAGTCATTAAAATAAAAATGGTCATACTAAGAGATAATAAATATGCACAAATAGATAGTGTATGTGAGCCTTTTAGTAGTGAAAAGGTCTAGAAGCTAAAGGTGCATCCATGATATATATTTTATAAGTGTACAAGACTAAGGTGATACATAATTTATAAGTAATGTCTAAAGTAAGTAAATGAAATATAAATGAATAAAAACTCAAAAATTTATGTGATAAAATGGAAATGTAATCTCATATAATAAAATTATGTAAAGTCAAACACAAAGAAAACATGTACGCATGAAAGTGCAAATGTAAATTGAAAGAGTGAACAAATATCAAAGGATATATAAAGGATGATGATTTAAAACTTAGTGTTTTCTGTAAAATATGATGTAATAAAGCAAAAGAACCTAATTACTCAACTAGTATGAAAATGAGATGGCATGGTAAGTAATAGTGAGGGGTGTTTGTTAGGAAGGTTTGGTGATATTTGAGGTCTTATAATGTAATTCACCAACTAGAAGTTAAGTGGCATAAATTAGAAGTGTTATCAAGGATGTGATAAAATAAAAATGATGCACATTAAAGGGAATATCATAAAACTAGGATGTAAATAAGTAATTTAATTCAAAATAAGGGTGATGTAGAAATCCTTATTAGGAATGAGACAAACTAAACAAGTGAGAAATGCTAATAACTATCAATATCTAAGACCTAGGACATCCAATTATTGAACAAAAATATTGGTATAATAATTGAAATAAATATATCATCCCATGATGGTTATATGCATTAAAATAAAAGTGGATCCTTCCTTCCTAAAACATGTTCTCCTTTCCTCAAAACCCCTTATAGATCTATTGATCTACTATGAATATTAGGTACTTGTGTGAGAAAGTAGGTGGTACTAAAATATTTAGGAAGATATAATGATATATTGATATAAGACCTTCTAAATTAGTTTATTTTCCTACCTCACCCCAATGGACATTGGTTCTATCATGAGGCAAACTATGGAGTTTGAGCTTTGACTAAGATAGGAGGTGTTCCAAACAAAGATCATATATTTTCATATGATATAACTTGTAAGATATAATATGTTTTTTTAATTTTTCCTTTTCTTATGATATGGAATTTAAATCTTTTAGATTTTTCTATTCCTCCTTCATTCATATTCAGAAAACTAAACATGGATGAAATGGGTATCTAGCATAACAGAGCTTATGATCATCTACTAGAAAGAAGGACCTAAAGACCATGGTGTCTAAATATTCCTATACTTATGTATAATCAAGATTGAAATCTCAAAATTGACCTATGTGTGCCTCAAAATAAAACTAAATAATGGAAATATGGGGATCATAGAAGATACATCCATGTAAAAAAGGTGATACAATGATGATTATGCTCATAGCTTATCACAATGAGGGAAATAATGATCCAAAATGGACAAGGTTATGCTATGACAATCATGTCACTAAATAAATCATACAAACCTATAAAGGATCTAGAACAAACACTAATGAAATGAAATGGTCATCCCAAAAGATGGGGAAAGATAAGTGATCATCCCAAAAGAGGGGGAAGGTAAGGGCCAAATAACCACCATAGTACTAGGGCATAAAATGATAGATGTAATAGTAATGAAAAAACACGAAGGTGATACCTAAGTTGTATAAGAGAAAAAAAGGTTGATAAAATGTAATACCAAAGAACCAAATAAAATGAAAAATGGTACAAGGAAAGTGATATAAATTTTAAATTAATGCTTAAAAATAAAAGAGAACCATGATATAAAAAATATATGTACAATAATATATAATGAATGCTATATATAATATAGACATAGAATCCAATCATATGATAATGTGAAGAATGATGTGATATGATGCACATATGTGATCATAAATAGTAACATATATCTTGACATATATCATCAATAACATTTGATATATCATAATATAAGTGATATAATCTAATCATAGTCTTTTTTAATTTTTCATAGAGACATGCAATGACTGCCTGATAGACGAGTTCTATTGAGAATGTAAGAAGAGTGGAAGAAGAAGGATCTAGTGCCTCTTGTGAAGTATAATCAATACAAGGAACCTATGGTGACTAGTCCATTATATCCTTTAATATATTATAAGGTACATGTCAAGGAGAAGGCTACCCATTCATTTAAGAATGACCCTAGGAAGGTTGTCTAGAAGGTATAGGTGTAGGCCTTATAAAATCATGAAAATAATATTGGAGTGCTTTATATCTATCTATATTATGTTTCTTACACTAATGCCAAAGATAATAGACTTGGCCTTCTTGGGGGATATATCTATAGATGTATTCAGAGGTGAAAACCTTTTATTTATAGTAAATTGAGTTATTTTAGGATAAAGTACATCTAGGTAATATCGAATATCTAAGTAATGAAATGAAGACTTCATGTTCATACCATGGAAATAAAAAATTCATCGAGTAGCTAAATGTGGTGGTCTTCTATCTAATGTAGGAATTGAGTCTTACAGCATTTGTTATGATAAGAATTTTTTATAATCTTTATAATATTTGGCATAATAACTAGATATCTTATGTTACTCACAATTTGAATCTTTTACCTCTAATTTAGGTGGAGATTCATGTTAGGGTATATATTTAACCTCATCAAAAATGTCATCATTAATGAAGAAGAAAGAGTATATGTATGAACTAGTGTTGCAACAACTTGTTTAGGACACTTCTTTAATGTTAGGTGCATTAGTGTGGCCAATATCTAAAGAGGAAACAAATTGAAAGGATCAAAACCTCTAGAGAACCTATAGGGTCATGTTATAGATTGATTGATGATCATGCTCCAATGAGGATCATAATTAACTAAATAAGTGTGTGAAGGTATTGGAATACACTCCAAGTCTTAACATGTGGAAATAAACAAAATGAGGAATAAATTTAGGTGAAGGTGAAGGAGGATGAATTACATAAACTAAAGTAATGCCATAATAAGATAAAGGAAATTCATAAGAGTACTAAAAGGAAGATCAATAATGAAGGATTTACACATCATTAGCTTGAGCATAGCAAGCAAAGTATGGGTC
>JARHVA010000257.1:3077500-3117500 GCA_037957365.1 Torreya grandis
AAATAGGCCTAAGTAACTTTTAGGTCCTATGGAGACCCATTCAACTCTATCACACTTGTATGAGAAAAATAAGAACACAAGACCACTTAAAAATACATAGGTCCACTCACTATGTTCCCTAAGACATCCAAAAATTATCATAGTCACCTTTTATCACTTTTGTATATGCTCAAATCAATTTTAAATAGAGACCTTACACATAGGAACACCATTACCAAACATACAATAAACTTCTTAAGGATTGTTCATTCTCAATATAGATTAGTCATACCTCCAAAATACTCATGGAGTCTAAAACACTTACTAATGGAAAATTAATCATGAAACATCGAAACAACATCCACATAAGTGTGAATATCCTTCTTGGGTCACTTACAGAATAAGCAAAAAGACATAGTAAACTTTGTAAATTAATATCTTTGGTTGTACACACTTCTAGATTTTCAAATTAGGTCCATTAGATGCATAATGGAATCCTCTACATTTTTTTTTATTGCTTAAACAATTTCATCCTCTATTGAAATATATGGACCAAAAACTGGACAATATTTTTTCCTTTAGCAAATTCAAATATTAAAATGGTTATAGTCATAGTTAAACCTCAAACATAATTCTCGCATCTCACATCTTTGCAACTTAAATCAAATATGAACCATTGATCTTTTTTCATATTTAACAAATAGGATCCAATGCTCATATGATAAAAATCTATCTCTTTGACCTCATCTCATGTAATCTTTAAATGTTGACTCAACACACTATATCGATCTTAGTGAATTAGTCAGGATTTTAATTTTCAATGGTCACCATTCAATCAATCTATATGAACACATGCTCATAATTATATCCTTATCTTATACCTTTGCTTAGCCATTAAAAAACATGCACCTATCCTCATCTTTCTACTTCTTAACTTCTTAGAGTAATGCAAACCATTGATCTTGCTCAAACTTTAACATGTGCATAATGATTAAGGGGACCCTTTTAATATGCCTGAGTAGCCATTTTTGAACTTTAATAACTTATTTTTTGCTTCAATGCATGATCTCAAATTTAGACCAGAAGATCTCCTCACATAGGAAAATATAACTAGATGACACACTATTCCTAAATCCTTCACATGTGTGAGATATATCACCAATAAAATGCCTTCTAAAAATCTTCTGTCACAGAGCCAACTATGCCAAAAAATATCTATAAGACCAGCTTTGATCTTGCATAACTATTGCCTTATTTCAGTGCATGATCTCAAAATTAACACAAATAATTTATGCTCAAAATTAAACAAACTTATATGATAAATTTATCTTAACACCTTCAAATGTCTGAGATATAAAACCATCAAAATTCTCACTCACCTCTTCTTTCCATATTTAAAAATTAGCCGTGGAAAAACATAGTCAAACTACTTGGGAGCCCAACTTTGCATATGCATATATTTTCCAGTACTTCAGCGATTGACCTACAAGTTAGCACAAATAAACTAGGTATAAAACTAAAAAAACCCATATGATTAAATTATCTTGAAATGTTTACATGCGTGAGATATTCCATCATCAAACTTATTTCTCAGCTCTTTCTGGCTGTATTGCAAATTTGGCTAAGTATGGGAAAATAATGAGTTCTGACTAAGAATCCAACCTTGTACCGTCATTTATTTTACCAAAATTTAATGCATCAATTTATATATAGTGCATAAAAACTAGGTACTAATTTTATCACAAACATATGACTAACACCCCATGACTCATTCCCATGTGGCAATGGTGACGTCATGAAACTACCTACTCAAATTTTATGCCACTAAACCCAAACTATCTAGATGAAAACTATGGACTAACATATAATTTCCACATATGAATATAATCTCTTAAAGCATATATAACATCTTAGGGAACTCTTTAACATTATTCAATCATGATACTCATCCCTAAACATCTATAACCATGCCAAAATAGAAGATCCATCAAGCCAACTTCAAGCACACTAAAATAAGCACATTGCAGACTTTGTCATTATTACTTAGGCTGTCAAAGCACTTCATCCACTCATAATAACACCACCATGAAATTACCATAACATCACTAAAAACTATCCAACAATCTTCCCCTTTGTCATTGATGTCAAAATAACATCATATATAGCAATATACATCCCACCTTTTCTCTCTTCAAGCACTCTCACAATAAGAACTTTCTCTGCCTTTAACATAATGATAACGTGGGAAACAATTCATCTTGAGGACACAAAAGGAAAAAAATGAAAGGACCATCTTATAAAGATGATACAAAATCCCCCTTACCTTGATCCTACTTCTACTTGTCTTGACAACTTCCTCTTGCTCCATGCCAACACTCTTCTTCACAAGCACATCAACTAATGAAGATAGAACACACAAAAATATTGAAATCTGATGAAACTCACCAAGAAACATCTAAGAGGGATTCCCCATAATATTTTTTATTCTTTTCACCTTGAAATACATATGCTTTTCTTTTTTGGAGAAACTGAACAAAAACACTCTTCTTTTCACTAGGCCTATCTAGTCCTCTTGTAGCCCTACTTGGAAATTGTAGAACCAAAAAACTCCTATAGAAACAACTTAAAGACCTAAAACTTGATATCTAAATCACTCTTGTATGTCCCTTCAATCACACAAATTTTCATCACCAAACTCATCCTACATAACATACTTCCTTTACAAACTTATAAGCCGATTAATCCTCCATATTGAGATAAAAAAGAATAACTTGATAACTAAAAACCTTAAAATATATATGAATATTTATTTGAAAATCCATTTGGCACTTTAAATATATTACGAATCCTCAAACCTCAACACATAAGTGAGAAAAAATTTCTAGTAGATCCTAAAACCCTAGAATCTTAACACAATCAAAGTCAATACAATACCTTCCAGTCAATGTCCACCTCTAAAACTTTTTATACACCTAGAGACAACCATTACACACTTATGGACCAAAATTTGAGCTTCCACACTATATGGAACCTTGATTTCATATAAGACATTTTAGGGGTTTGAAATATCACAAATCCTCATTTCCCATTTGGGAACCTTTAATCTAACCCTGCAGACTATTTTAACTAAAAAACACCACAAAAACACTTGCTTCTCCACTTGAAATGACTCTGTTAAGAAACATAGATAGAGACACCCTCTTATTCCTTAATGCTTTAAAAAAAACTTCTTGTATTCCTCCTCCTGCTTACTCAAATGATACTTATAGTTCTTCTTCTTCTTCTTTGGCTTTAGAGAAACAACTTCCTCGACTACTACAACATTATCCTTTTCTTCTATGATTAGATTATCAATACATGAAAACAACATAGATTCATGGCACACCTTTTCATCTCAATAATCTTCCTTCTAATTTGGATCCTCATAACTAGGCACTTATTCAACAATAACATTATATTCACTTAGATACTTAATTAGCTCAGAACTAGCCTCAACTAGTATCTTGGTCTTCTCCTCGAGCTTAGTCTCATCATTCTCAACATGAGTAGATAATGATACCTCTTTGGAATATTCAACTTTTGAATCATTCTCCACCATAGCAAACAAATTACTTGGACCTATAGTCTCATCATGACTCACACTTTTTACCTTTGGCTTCCATGTGTTAACATGCCTTATTCCTTGCACTCTAAGAGCCTAATTAAACCTATTCTGATTTATAGACCTTTATTTTTAGAACATATCAATGTGACCTCTCTATTCACAATTATATCACACCATACCTTTTGCAAGAAGTTCATTCTACCTTACTAGATTTGGATAATATCTTACAATATGTCCTCATTCATAACAATTTTAACAGTCAATATCTCTTGATGGAAAATCAGTTTGCCTTACCTTAAATGGATAAAATTTTACAAAGTTTCCCACATCATGATAATTGAAACACTCAACCTTGATTACACCTTTTGACTGATGAATCCCACCATAGTTCCATGTAAATTCATTTTTAACAGATCTTCTACATTCTCTACTCTATGCCCAAACTAATTACAAGTATAGTAGTAACCATTAAAATTTGGATATCTCATGGAATTTGGTTGTCTGATCTATTTTTTATTTTTTATTCCAACACCTTCATTCCTTATCTAATGATTTGTCTTCAAAGGCATATTGTCCTTGTTCACATTAGTCTTCATCTTGTCTTGAGTTGTAGTCTTTAGTTCTTCTTTGTATCCAAGACTAGTCTTATCACTTTCATGCTTTTGATTATTCAGAATGTTATGTAGATCATGTGAGATCTTTTCAAAACTAAAAAATGACATTAACTTACTAGATACCTTCTCTAACTCAAATTTCAATGATCCATTTTGAATTACATACCTTTCACATTCATCTTCTTTAGATTTTAGGCTTGTAGACAAAATTTCCAATTAACAACTGAGATGCTTGACCATATCTTCATGATCCTTAGCATCTTCATCCACTATTTCCTCAAACACACTAAATTAATCCTTAAAGTCTTTGAGTTTAGATTTCATCTTCTTCTCAATATTCAGTTCTTTGTGAGCAATTGTCAAAGTAGTCTCATATTCCACCTCATCTTCATCATCATCTAAATCACTCCATGTAGACCCCTTCTAATGTGATCAACTTCCTTCCTCAACCATGAATAGAGATTCATATTTAGTAGGACCATCATCTTTATGATCATATTATGAGTCACTATCTTCACTCTCATCTAATGATATGCAATTTTATTTAGTGTATGGACTCTTCTTGTGCTTTAAGTACTTCTTCTTGTTATCAAACCTTTTGAATCCCTTTTTTATTTTATCACACCTAAAAAATATCTTTTCATCATCATGACTTTGATCATTCTATTCATCATCATCCTTATTATACTTACGAGGGCACTTATTAGCAAAATGTTCTATCTCACCACAATTGAATAATTTGAGGGGTAACTTACCTTTATACTTGCTTGAACCTTTTATTAATTTCATTGAAATCAAAGTGATTAGTTCATCCTCATCTATATCAATAATGTTATCCTCCTTGAGTTTCTTACCTTGGAACTTATTCTTTATTCTGCATTTCAGTCTTAAAAGTTGATTCCTTCTTTAGAGGTATTTTATCATTCTTCCTCATCTCATATGTAGTAAGAATGTCATGTAATTGATCCATATTCAACTGATTAAAATCATGACTCTCTTCTATAATAGATAATTTTAGATCAAATTTGGGGGATAGAGACCTTAATACATTTTAAACAATATTAGTCTATTCAATATTATCTCCAAAACCTAAAATGATGTTGATAATCTCATCAACTCTCTACAAAAAGGATGTTATAGTATCTTATTCATTCATCTTGATACTTTCAAATTGCCTTCTGGTGAGTCTTCAACTTAGAAAGCTTAACCTTTAAATCTCCTTCAAAGATAGTCTTCAATTTATCCCATATTTTTTTGGTAGATGTGTAGTGGATTACTTTGGTGAACTCAGTATTTGTAAGAACACAAGTGATGGAATTTTTTTCCTTGTAAGTGTTCTCAAACAAATTCTTATCTGAAACACTAGATGGAGGAATAGCAGGAGCAACATAATTATCCAAAATATACTATCATACATCAAACCCTAGGGACATAATGTATGTCTTCATCAATCACTCTAAAAATTATAATTGGATCCATTTAACACCATCATACCTTGGATCACCTTCAAAAGCTCAATATTTTACCAAAAAACCTTGCTCTCATAGTAATTTTTATAGGTATAATCCATTGAGAGGGGGGTGAATCAGTAGTAAAAAATAATCTAATTCAATTTCAAAACCCTTAAAAATACTTAAGCATTCAATACAATCATTCATACATAAAACAAATAATTCATAGTAGTGAAGAATGAACATAATTCAAGATCACATACACAATACAAGGTCTACATGGGAAACCCTCTTGGGAAATATAACCCAGTTTCCAGCCTGAAAACACGTAGACTACTCTCCTATAAGATTGTCACAAAAAATATACTGATCAAGTCCTTGTAATCAATAACCTTTGGTCAAGTCCTTTTGACCTAAAAACTTTATCAATTCCTTTTGACCAAAGGTCTTTAGTGAAACCCTATTTAACAAAGAGCAACTACCCCTAAGGAAGATCAAATCCCTTAGAACCTCTTTGAGATGAACACTTCCACCTTATAACCGATGTCTTAAATACTTTATGATGGTATTCTTGATTATCTAATAACTATCTAAACTCTCTCTATAACTCACATAGGCCTCTCACCTAGTCATGCCATAATCTCTCTCCTTTTTCACTCAAATTGTCTTCATATACACACTCAGATCTTTTTACACAACTTTAAACTAAAAGAACACTAAACTATCATCATAAACATGATCTATATATCATACAAATAGTCCTTAATATTCTCTACTCATCAATCCAATAGTTGGGCATCTCATTCTTCTCTACATTCTTTTGCTCTCCAACTCTCTCACATTCAAGTCTCACTAACATAAAGTCTAGAACCCAAGACATCTAGTTTCACTATATATAGATAAATCATGAATTATCAAGTCCACATTAATCATTAGATGCCAAAATACATGCCTTCACCCTTCAGGAATCTCACATGGGTCACACTTAAGCACACAACACTTTCAAATGGGCCTAAGTCACTTTTAGGTCCTATGGAGACCCATTTAGCTCTTTAACACTTATTTGAGAAAAATAACAACATAATTCCACTTAAAAATACATATTTCTACTCCTTATGTACCCTAAGACATCCTTAAATTATCATAATAAACTTTTCTCACCTCTATATATGATTAATCAACTTTAAATAAAGACCTTACAAATAGGAACACCATTACCAAACATACAATCAACTTCTTAAGAAATTTTCATAATTAGATTTATCACACCACTAAAATACTCATAGAGCATCCTCATAGAGTTTAAAACACTCCCCAATATCCAATTAATCATGAAACATCAAAATAGAATCCACATAAGCTTGAATATCCTTTTTGGGTCACTTATAGAATAAGCACGAACACATAGTCAAATTTGAACATTAATAGCTTTGACTATACACACTTCCAAATCTTAAAATCAGGTTCATTATGTATAATATGGAATCCTCTACATATTTACTTTTTACTACATGATCAAATTTGTCTTCTATCAAATGATATGTCCCAAAAAATAGATATTTGTTTTCCCTTAGCAAATTCAAATATTCAAATGCCAATGGTCACAGTTAAACCTTGAACAAAATGCTTGAATCTTATGTCTTATCAACTTAGATGGAATACACACAATTGATATTTTTGATCTTTAATGCATTGGTACCAATGCTCAAATGTTAAACCTTTATCACTTTGACCTCATCTCATGCAATCTTGAAATGTTAAATCAATACACTTCAATGATTTTAGTGGATCTATCTGGTCTTTAACTATTAATGCTCATAATTTTAGTGGATTTATTAGGTATTTAACTATCAATGATCATCATATGATCAATTTGTATGAAAAATTACTTATTTTTATATCCTTATCTTGTACCTTTGCTCAGTCATTAAACAACATGCAACTATCCTCATCTTGCTAATTCTTGACTTCTTACAGTAATGTGCACCTTCGATCTTTCTCAAACTTTAAAATATGAAAAATTTACTAAGAGGATCCTTTTAATATCCTTGAGTAACCATTTTTGAACCTTAATAACTTCTTTTATACTTTGACACATGATCTCAAATTTGGACCAGATGATCTACTCAAATAGGATAATCGAACCATGTGACACACCATTCTTGAAGCCTTAACATGTGTGATATATATCACTAATAATATTACTTCTCAAAATCTTCTATCATAGAGCCAATTATGCCAAAATTTGTCTAGAAGACCAACTTTGATCCTATATAACATTTGCCTCACTTTAGTGCATGACATCAAAATTAGTGCAAATCATATATGATCAACAACACATAAATACATATGATCAATTTATGTTTACACCTTAAAACATTAAATATATAACACCATAAAAATTTTCACTTGGCTGTTCTTCCCATATTACAAAATTGGCTAAGTATGGAAAAATATAGTCAAATTACTTGAGAGCCCAACTTTGTATATGCATATCTTTTTTCATGCTTCAGTGATTAACCTAAAAGTTATCAAAAATAAATTAGGTATAAAAATAAATAAACCCATGCGATCACCTTCTCATTAAACATCCACACATGCAAGATATTTCATTATCAAACTACTTACTTGGTTCTTTTTGGCTATATTACAAATTTGGCTATGGGAAAATAATAAATTCTGACTAAGAAGCCAAATTTACACCCTTATATCTTTGATCATGATTTTATGTATGAATTTAGATATAACACATAGAAACTAGGTACTAATTTGATCTCATCCATATGACCAATTCCCCTTGACTCATTCCCATGTGGAAATGGTGATGTCATCAAACTGCCTACTCAGATTTTCTACCATTAGACCCAAACTATATAGATGAAAAATATGGACTACTAGATGAATTACACTAATGCATACAAGCTATCAAAGTATATATAACATCTTAGGGACCTTTTTCACATGATACAATCACCATACTCATCCTTGAACATCTCTAACCATGCCAAAATAGAAGATCAATCAAGCCAACTTCAAGTACACTAGAGTAAGCACATTACACACTTTATCATTGTTACTTAGGCTATAAAATCACTTTATCCACTCATAAGGACATCACCATGACATAATTTATAACATTACAATAGGTCATACTTTTTAATTTGAGTAGCCACAAGATAATCTATTAGATCTTGGTGTTTTAAAGTAGTATAAGGAAAGAGAGTTTTATATGTCTTATAGGAATCAATTAAATCCATCATATATTAATAATTATTTTATTAATAATCAGTGAATATGTACTATATGATGACAAATAAAGTGTAAACTAAATTGGGTTGACTTATGTATTTAACCTACATAAAATGACTATATTGAGCTACTTGATGTAGTTTGACATATGGCATATATTTTATCAATATGGTCAATGCATTCAATGAGGACATGATAGAATATATAAAGCTAGTTAATTCAACCATAAAGACTAACACAAAATGTATTAAGTTTATCAATGTAGTTAGTAAGATAAATATGGACATATCAAGTTTGTTGATGTAGTTAAGAAGATAAGGATAATAATTAGTAGATGATAATAGTTTGGCTAAGGTAATCAAGGGAGAAAACACATGAACTATATTGGGATGGAAAATATAGTCCATAAACATAGATAATTATAATGGGATAATTTATGCATTTATAACACACAACACAAAACTATATTAGAATTAGGTAATGAAATTTAAAATAAATAAATATAACTAATTATCTAAAAATAAGATCAGGTAAATACTAAAAGGATTTAATTAATAGGTAGGATCCAAAATATAATTACTCATTCATTGATTAGTGTCAACTTAATGTTTTAGTGCACCAACTAAAGTGGCTAAATGTTCCTACAGCCTACTAACCCCAATTTCAAGAGTATAGTGAGAGTAACTTTCTAGGGTGATACACTCCTCTCACGTGCACCACACTATCAAATATATAGTTGGATTCTTAAGTTAAAAAATGGACTCTTAGGAATTTTCAATATATCATGAGGCATGTGGAAACAAATGTTTTTATTTAGTGTTGTCTAATGTTTGAGTATTGGGATAATATCCCTCACTTCATAATATTAGTGAAATAAGTCAATGATTACACAAAAATGATATCTCCTAATATTTTATATATGGCCAAAAAATAGTGTCTAGGGAAATCCAAACAAAGAAAATACGAATTTTGAAAATCGATATTGAAAACCAATTTACAACTTTTAATGAATTGAAATAAATAGGTAGAAAACTAAAATGAACTATATAATTCTAAAATTAAAACAAATAAAATTATATTTATGCTTTCCAATGTTTTTGTAAGCCAAAAATAGAGCTACATCAAGCTAATTGATGTAATCTATGCAAAGAAAATATGACTTGGGATGGTTGATGTCATTTATAAGTAGGCAAGGAACTATATTAATATGGCTGATGCAATTTTTGGGAAGTATAACACATAAATGTATCAATATGGATGATGTAGTTTTATGGAAGGAAAATTGAGCACAAAAATTGTATCAAAATGGATGATGCATTCTACTGGAAGGAAAACTAAACATAAAACTATATCAATATGGCCAATGTAGTCTATTGTAAAATTTAATGTAATGTTAATCTTCATGTTAGGTTAAAAAAATGTATACAATGGGCTAACATTAATCTAAAATTATAATATCTCTAAATATTTGGACTTAGATAAGGTCAATCAAAGATCCCAATGATATATTATGTTCAGGTTATGACCATGTTTGGATTTATAGACTTAGAAAGAGGGGTACCTAACCAATAATATCAAAGGGAAGGGTTTCAAATCAGGTAGGATTATGAAATGTGGGAATATCAATAATTAGACCTATAATTATATAATTAATTGAATTTCCTTAGGAAATATAATTATATCATGAGGCAAGGAGTTATGCACTAGTCTAAAAAGCTAGACAAGTGAGGGTGATGTGGTGTAAGATATATGACACACACTTTCATGACATGGTGAAATTTCATGTAATTAATGAAATAAATGGTACATGGGGAAGCGGTTTCAATAAAAACTAACAAAATAACTATGGTAAATCTCAATATAACCTCAACAACAAAGAGGTTATGTTAGGAAATCCTATCGATGACAAGGTGGCATAAGAAGTTGGAATATATATCAAGGATCATGTTTTAAAATGGATATATTGATTGCTATCAGAGTGAATTTTTAAATATCCCAAGTTATTCATTATGGGAAAAGGAAAAATATTTAAGAGTGTTTTTGATGCATGCAAGTGTATCATATGTGGTTCTAAGTGTTTAATAAACACTACTCATTTCTAAATTTAGGGAAGCCAATGCATGAGTTGTAATTTGTGATAATCTTGTTATCTCTAGTGGAATAATGATAGAATAAGTGAAATATTTCATAAAATTTGTAATGTTTGGTTATTGTGAGTAACCATGGCTTGATAGCTAATCTATAAAAATGAGAGTAATATTAACTAAGTGAAGTGAATTATACTCAAAAATTAAATATAAAGACTAAGATAAAGTGAATATTTACAATGAGAAATAGTCTAAATTGAATTGGTCAAAAAATAAGCAAAAGGAAGGGTAGGATAGAGAAGAAACATATTGATGTTGCTGATCTTCATTCTAGACATAATGACAAAGTTTGAGTATCATCTAAACATGCACTTGAAACTAGTATATGAAGTGAACTAACTAAATCTCAAATCACATCCCACATTAGGAAAGCATATGAGGAAGTGAAAGGATGCAAATAATAAAAATATTCACATAAATATTTACCCTTGCAAGTAAATAACATAAGCACATCTACAAGAAGATCATAGAAAACAAAATAAACCTAAGAACTTTTAGTCAATCTAGCATTATAAAAAATTAATAGCTCTACATTTTAAAAGAAAACATTAGGAATTCATAAGAACCATTCAAAGAATTAAACATGTCAAATAAATTTTCTTCAAACATTTTGATCATTGAATTTAGGACTAAAAAGATAGAATCTTGTTCCAAGATCTTCTTCTATTGTTGTATACTTTTGAGGATAGATTTTAATTACACATTTTGATCTTGAGCTAACTCTATTAGATCTTCTTAAAAAATGGGAGCTTCTCTAGGATTTAGTTTTCCTATTTGGGTTAGACCAGCCAAGGATTCCACTTTTTGTCATGTCATCTCATCACCACCTACCATTATCTTCTTCTCTATTACTCTCATTAAGCCAATAAATTTTGGGTCAAACTTGACTCCAGCTTTAGATTGAGTTACTTAAGAAGCTAGGATCTCTATTTGTGATCTACTTGATTGACCTAGATTATCCAATACTCTCTCATCTTCCTCTTGTAAAACCATAATCTATGACTTCATTTCTTATTTCAAGGGAATATTTTTGGACTTCACCATGGACCAAGGATGATACTAATTAGGTACTCTCTATAGTTTAGGCTCCTAGATGAACCATTATGGAATATCAAGACCAAAAATGATGTTTTCTTCACTAAATAAATTGAATTCACCAAAAAGAGGAGTGAAAGTCACTTTTGGTTTCTTATCTCTAAGTAAAATAACTAGCTTATCCTTTATTTTGGGGGCATCCATAGGATCTAGGTCTAATACTACCTTCCCCTTTTCTTCTTTGGTCTCTTCATCCTTTTATTTCTTCATCATCTGATTCATATGCAATGGATAGTATTTTTAATGCATCCTCTACAAATTAATTAGGGTCTAGGGCCACCTTGTGATTTTATTTTGAAGGTCATCCTTCTCCTTCCACCTAAGCTAAAGAAGAATAAATCTCATTAGGCCTTTTTCCTCTAGTCTTTTCTCAATGTGTGCCTCAGGTTTGTGCTCTACTTGTGGTTGGGATGATAGAGCTCTAGTAGATGTACTACTTACAATATGATATTGCCTAGGCCTTAGCTACCATCTGTCATCCCCTTTGTAATTTATTTTAAGCCTAAATTTAGTGTTAAGATTATGATCCATCAATCTATTGGTTACCTCAAAGTATGAATATAATTTGGTGTAAATGGGGTCAAAGGCTCTAGGTTCATGATCATAAGATATATTTGACATTTACTATAATATTCAAATGTTCTTTAACCCTTAGACAAGGATCCCAATATCTAAGCCCATCTCACTATAGATTAAAGGATGTCCTCTGCATGGATGTTACTCCAATGATATCCCATTGCTTGAAGATGGTTCTGCTAATAGTTATGGGGAAGTTGTGAAGCAATGCCTTTCTTTTGGTCTTGTAAAGACCATCTACACCATGAAATAATTGATATTCAACTTCTTGCTTAGCTAGCTTGTTAGGAAAATGAATGGGTAGCCTAAGAGGAAAACTCTATGTCCCTTCAATTCTTATGACCATACAGTCTAGGTATAGCCATATATCACCTACTATTTTAACATAATTTTTAATTAGTGGTATAACTCTTGGCATTGGAGTACTGGTTAAGGCCTCACTCAGGGCTAGGTAGACATAGTTACATATGAATTAAATGTGGTCCCTATATTTTAATATGTGTAGCTTTGAATAATACTAATAAATAGTTAGTTTCCCTTTAGGTAACCATTACCTCTAGTTTAGGATATTTTTAGTAGCACAAATAACATTTAAGAGATATGACATCATATAGAATTGAGTTTTCTTCTTATTTTTTATTATAAAGATTTGCCTACTCAAAGAAATGTTAATTTTTTCACCTAAAAGAGGGGTAATCTATTTTTCAACTATGAAATAGACAATTGGTACCCAGAGAGGATCAACATAGGTAATGTTGGAATTTGCAAATAACTTGTTCAACATTGTCATAATCATCCTAATCCTAGGTCTGAATTAGCTAATGGGGATGTTTTTTTTGAAGTCTGAAAAGGCTTGGTTTCTAGAATAAAACCACATGGCTAAGATGTTCTTTAAATCATTCTCCTTAGCCAAGTAATTGATTCATGGAAGGTCTATTTGAATGTTATACTATGACTTGAATGTTATACTAGAGATATAAACAACCTTTCTCAAATTATATTCATTAACAATCATGCCCCTATCTACCTTAGTTTCTTTAAAAATAGGAGAAATAATGTTTATGTAGTGAAATACCTTAGGATTCATAGCTATATAATGAAGACCCATCATTTGGATTGATCAATGTCCTCATACAATCTCTTGCCTGAGAAAATATTCTCTTCTCATGTGATGGTAGGTTAATTCTTGATGGTCCAAGAGCTTCAACCTATTTGTGTGTATGGTGTTTAGAGCTAAAACATCAAACTCAGTATCCTCAAAAACCCTTCCCTTAGCATCCATAGTTAATTATAATTTGACATCCTCCTTAGAAATATCCTTATGAGCTTCCATTATTATGAAGTTTTTCAACTTGCTCATGAGTGGATTGCAATTCAATTTTGGACTGAATTATCCTTGTAGAGATGACAATTCAATTTTCTTTAGCTTGGTTATAATGAAAATAAGGTTAGATTAGGGCTTCTGTACATTCTAGGATTTTCTAGAGTTTAATCAGGTTTACACAGAGAGTTAATGGCAACAATGGAGTTTGAATTGTGTAGAAACCCCTGGTTCCCGTGAATTCTAGACTGTATATTTTTTGGACTGTTTTGTGTATTTTGATTTTTTTTGTGTTTTTGGCATGAAATAAAGAATGCAAAATTTGCAAGATAATTTTGTATACAATTCAAATAAATAAATATTGAAGTAGTAAACTTTTCTTCTGGCTAAACTATATTATTATTATTCTTCCCAGATGATTACAATATCATTTCTCTATCATGCATATAAAATAATATCAAATATTGTTAAAAACCTAATTTTTTTCTAGCAAACCCTAGATCTGGTATAGCTGGTATAACTACAATAAATACCCCATTATCCATGCTTCTAAAGGTACAAAAAGATGATAGAAGTGTAGGCACTCAAAAGGGTATCATCAATTTTTCCAAAAGGAAGGCATTTTGCCCTAGGAGAGAGAAAACACCCTTATTAGTACTGTACGACCTGGTACAATACCATACAAATTCCATAAAGTGGTAATAAAAACACTATGGCCTAGTACGACAATCTCCAGAACCCTAAAAAATTGTGCTAATATTGATAATCTTCTTCTGGACAATTTTTAGATCAAAACCCTGATGGAGTAAATCTCTGTGAAGCTCTATGATAATCTCTGTGTGAAATTATCTCTCAACTGGCAATAGATCAGCTGATATCTCACAACCTCTAAATCGCACACACTAAAAATTTCACATTTTCCAATGGAAAAGAATACTATAAACCCTTGGCTCAGTCTTCTCATAAAAAACACTTAGCAAAAATTTGTCTTCAACATGAATACAATGCTCCTCCCAATAAGAAGCCCTTATATCCTCAAAAAAGTGTGCTTGCCCTAATTAGGGTTTTACAATTAAAAATTAGGGTTTCTTTTTTTATTTTAATTTTCCAAAGTCTAAGAAATAATTTTAATTATAAAATATATTTAAAATGGCCCCCTTCATAATGAGCACCCCCTTGGCCAAAAATGCCTAAGTCATAATTATGCCAAATAATTAATATTTAATTAAATCAATTAAATATTAATATCTCCCTCGATACATATCCAATTCTTGATCCATCTGAAGTTGGCAAACAAGGAAGTTATTTTGCACATGACCATACCAAAATAGGGGTGCTCTATTACATGTCAAATATCCCTAAAAAATAGGAGCTCAGGCAAACATTTCCAAAAGAGCTCGAACAAAAGCCAATTGGAAAATTTTGCTAGTCAAAGCCAAGCCAAGCTCCATCATGACCCTCTATCCATCTTATCAGCCTACGAGGGTCACATAATAGGCTAATCATCAACTCTAAAAGATGTCAATTGAAAGGGGACATGACAGTCTGCCCCTCTTGAAATTGCTTATCCTCAAGCAATCTCAACTGCCAAGAAACTCTACTCTGCCTGGATCCCAAATGGTTCCTTAGAGTGCCCAAAAAGATACTGAATCATGCTCAGCACTGTTGTGAATCAATATGGAGATTAGAAGCAATCTATCATATGAAATGATCTTTGTATCCCAATACAATCTATACTCACATTCATCTACCAAATCTTCCTCTAGTGCATGCTCTGTATTTGAATTGCATCATATGGGTATATGCAAATTTGATCTAATAGCAACCATAGCATTAGATTTAGAGCCTATGTATGGCACACTATCACCTTGCTTCATTGAAATTCTTGAAACAACATGGGATTTCCAGTGACATACGTGTTAGATCCTTGGACTTCCATGTGATGAAGGTTCACAACAAGAGATATTGAATATAGCAATCAGGACAACTACATCAAGAGCTGCATAGTGCAACTGACTAGTGGCCAAAGGACATTGCTCCTAGTTGCTCATCCATCTTATTTTTTTTAAGTGTCCTCCTAATTTAGTCTTTGTAAGGCCAAAAAGTTCACCCTTAGAAGATTCATGAAGCTTTTGAAGATCTAAAATACCTTCATAGAAGTGGAAACACTCCATTTCCCTGTAAGACTAATAAAGCTACTCCAGATCATTGTGAAAAGCATAACCTAACTTCAAAATGTTAGTAGAATGAAAAAAACTTTGAGATAGGTGTCTAATGCATGAGTTTATGTCTGAAATAGTCCTACCAGGTCAAATATTAACACTTTTTTTGTAGTAGCAATCTATAAAATAGAAACCTTATTTGGTCCCATTCCTTTCTCATAGTTTGGCCTCCACTCAGTCTATTCCAACCACCTTGACCTCAAAAAAATATTTTTTAGAATTTACCAATCCATAGATTGTATCAATCCCTACAACATTTACTTCTGAAACAAAGTCGGACAATTTCAGATAATGATTCTCTTTAGCCTTTATTGGATATGAAGGTATAGTCAAAGAATAATGATGGCATATGTCAGTTGCCTTTTCCCCATCACCCATTTCAAATTCCAAAGCAACTAGGCATTGAATAAGCTAAGGATCACCATTAGCAGTCATCTTTGCAATCTCCCAGCATGCTTTCTGGGCAAGCTTCTACAATTTGCTTTTTTTATACTGATAATAAACATCTAGGAATTCTTGCTTCAGTTTGTACATTTTTACAATGTTATATGCCTTCTTGAACATTTTCCTATTGGTAAGATGTTTCACTAGAGAGAAAATCATATATTTCCCCATGTAAGATGCCCATTATTCTACTACTTCAACTTGGTTACCATGAATCATAGTATCCAGAAACTCCTGAGGTGTAGAATGCTAAAGATAAAATTGCTTTAACATACATACGGCATTGGAATAATTCTGAAATCTTATCAACTTCAAAATAAATGCCTCTAGATTTATCTTTTCTTTCAAAAACTTCTCAAAATCCCTTGTTGAATTGTATATTGCCTCCACTAAATCATCCATTCCAATGTCAAAAACTATTACCACTTTGATAAGGATGTGCTCCTCAAGTTTGACTAATCCAAGCACCACTCTATTAAACAACTGAGCTGCTAATTTCCTTGCTTCAACAACACCAAAAAATGACCTATTTATTTTATCCAAATAGCTTAAAGCTGATGTCAGTAAGTGGCTTAGGCCTTCCCCATAAGGTGCTTCAACAAGGAGTAAGACATTTAGACAATGCATGACATAAGTATCTGGTCTAGGAGGTGGAACACTTGGAAAAGCTTCCATTACTTGTCGGCAAAGAGTCTAAAATTTTGTAACTACCTTGCCCTTTCTATCATAGTCACATTTAGCTACCTGCATCTCCAAATTGTCCTTGTCCACCACTTCTTTGATGAACTGAATGCGAGTCATCAGTGATTTCTCTTTTTCCCAATCCATGTTGGAAATATTGACCTTTCCTTTTATGTTTTGAAGATGTTATCTCGCCTTGACAACCACTAATCTAGCCTCCTTGGCCCTTTGTGACCACATATCACATAAATTTTGTGTCTTTTCCACAACAATAACATTCTCATCATTGGTTGATATGAGGCTATGTTTTACTCCTGTTGTGTCCTCTATTTTCTGTTGCACTTTCCCTCCTTTGCCTTTTACAAAATGCAACAAAGTAGCATCAACCTTAACTATGCTTGAGTGCCTTGATGTTTCAATAGATTCTTCCACTATTGTGCAATTTTGTAGAATCTTGGAATCTGTATCTTCTTCTCTTTGTTGTTGCTTATCCTCCACAAAATCTTTTTCATGGTCAGTAGCAGTTCGCTTTATAATTACATTTCCTTGGCTTCCCTTTACACCTTTTATTGGAGCTTGAGACTCATGAAGAGACTCCTGTTGCTCACTCTTGGGAACATCTTCAAGATTAGCCAAGGTAATTGACTCTATATTCAAACCCTCTTGGTTTAGTTTTAGGCATTCCACTGAATCTTTAGACTTTATATGTTTTATTGAGATAAATGATTTTATAGGTATAGTACTTGAGTGTTGATCAACAATAGCTTCACTCTTAGTCTCAACATCTTGCATCGAGTTTTGGACTTTAGAAATGCTAGCAATGTCACTATCTGAATGTTTTCCATTGCCATTTACAATAATCCAATGTTTAACATTTGCCACTGAGCTGCACTCCACTTGTACACTTTTGATGTGGGAGTCTGTATCCTTGTTTTTTGTAGAGACTTCTTGTTTCTCTTTCCTTTTGTTCTATGATGTGGACCCTTTAAAAATAGATGCCATATACCATGCTAATATATCTTCAATTTTAGGGTATGAAAGAAATTCATTCATCCTCCTCTGGTTTTCAACCAACTTGTTCAAACTTTGTTTAAGCTTCTCCATAGTCTTGTCCCACTATTTCTGAGTACTTGAGGTAACCATGATTAACTAGCCAATTCAATGTCCAATCTACCCAATAGGATGGTAGGACAAAAGCTCTGATACCACTGTAGAAACCCCTGGTTCCCCTAAATTTTGGACTGTATATTTTTTGGACTATTTTGTGTATTTTGATTTTTTTTGTGTTTTTGGCATGAAATAAAGAATGCAAAATTTGCAAGATAATTTCATGTACAATTCAAATAAATAAATATTGAAGTAGTAAACTCTTCTTCTGGATAAACTATATTATTATTATTCTTCCCAGATGATTACAATATCATTTCTCTATCATGCATATAAAATAATATCAAATATTATTAAAAACTTGATTTTTTTCCAGCAAACCCTAGATCTAGTACAACCGGTATGACTACAATAAATAACCTATTCTCCACACTTTTGAAGGTGTAAAAAGATGGTAGAAGTGTAGGCGCTCAAAAGGGTAACATCAGTTTTTCCAAAAAGAAGGCATTTTGCCCTAGGAGAGAGAAAATGCCCCAACTAGTATTGTATAGCCTGGTACAGTACCATATAGATTTCATATGGTGGTAGTAAAAATAGTATGGCAATACTCCAAAACCCTAGAAAATTGTGCTAATACTGATAATATTCTTTTGGACAATTTTTGGATCAAAACCCTAATGGAATAAATCTCTGTGAAGCTCTGTGATAATCTCTATGTGAAATTATCTCTCAACTGGCAATAGATCAGTTGATATCTCACAACCTCTAAATTGCACACACTGAAGATTGCACATTCTCTAATGCAAAAGAATACTAGAAACCCTTGGCTTAGTCTTCTCAAAAAAACACTTAGCAAAAATTTGTCTTTAACATGAATATGGTGCTCCCCCCAATAAGAAACCCTTATATCCTCAAAAAAGTGTGCTTGCCCTAATTAGGGTTTTACAATTAAAAATTAGGGTTTCTTTGTTTCTTTTAATTTTCTAAAGTCTAAGAAACAATTTTAATTATAAAATATAATTAAAATGTCCCCCTTCATAATGAGCGCCCCCTTGGCCAAAAATGCCTAAGTCATAATTGTGCCAAATAATTAATATTTAATTAAATCAATTAAATATTAATATCTCCCTCGATACATATCTAATTCTTGTTCCGTCTAAAGCTGGTGTACAAGGAAGTGATTCTACACATGACCATACCAAAATAGGGGTGCTCTGCTACATGCCAAATATCCCTAAAAAATAGGAGCTTAGGCAAATGTGTCTGAAAGAGCCCAAATGAAAGCCAACTAGAAAAATTTTGCTAGTTAAAGCCAAGCCAAGCTCCATCATGACCCTCTATCCATAATAGGCTAATCATCAACTCTAAAAGATGTCAACTGAAAGGGACATGACAAATTGAGAGCTTTGTGACTTAGATCTTCATTTAGATCTTGTATTTATAACTTTGCCTGTTTGGGTCCATCAAATATATTAATTTGATGTGGAACTTACATAGCTTTATTGTGTCACGTAGCTCATTAATATTTAAAAAGTGACCATTTATCCTTTAAGACACATGTCAACATCTCATTAGGTTTCAACTCTTTGAAAATTTTCCCTTACCTTGCACCATTGATTTAAATCTAAAGGTTCGAACAATATTAGTTGATTTTATGCTTGACATTCAATATTGTGTTGTGTCACTTTCATAGGCATTTTTTGTGACTTTAGATATCATTTTCCTCCTAGCCAATTCCTTTTGACCACATGTAAAACATACATTAACCCTAGGTTCCTTTTCAAAATTTAGCATTCAATTCACATCATTGGATCTTGGTTACACAAATCAATGTGTGCCATTGATCTCGATCCTATGGGTTTTATCCTTTTCTACATGTACCATTTATTTCTTGACAAAGTCTCCATGATGGTGACACTTATCACCTTCTCACTCTTCCCAGGTCTTCATTGAAGTTTTGACTTAATGTTCACCATTGATCTAAATTTGTATGCTCAGCTGCATACCATCGATATTTAGAATAGTAATCAAGTTTTAACAATCCATTATAGGCATGAAACTTCTCATGTCCATGTTTACTCATGGGGATTTAAACTTTGAAACATCCATCTCACACCATCAGATCTCTTTTACCTGATCAAATGTGCATAATCAATTTAGGTGCTTGACTTATTGACTTTGAAGAGTCTTCACAAACCATTTATTTCCTACTTGATCAAGTGTGGTTTGTTGTATTTATGTATAATAAAATATATTAAGATTCAGGAACATAAAATATGTAGTATAAAGTCTTAAACCTGAGGTTTTGGTCACATTAATAAACATAATTAAATACCTTAGGATATGATGTTAAACTAAGTGTGAAACATAATAAATGGGACCTCATGTTTAGTTATTCTTTATGAATAATGGAAATAGATAAGGGGTATCGATACATAAAGAACTTAAATTAAAAAATTTAGACTAAGGTTTTATTTGTGTTAATAAACATGATTAAAATCTTATCATAAAATATAAGCTATGTTTTCAACAACTATAAAGTGTTCTTGCATAATTTTGAAAAAAAAGGACATATATAAATTTAAATTCAAATTAAATAGGTCTTTTTTTTAAAATACATTGGACTAGGGTATTTTATATACTCAAAAATGAATCCAATTAAAAAATTAAAGACCAATTATTAATTAAAGGGTCAAATTATCATTTGAAGTCTGAAACCTTGAGCATTATTCACCCACTTTAGACTCCATTAAACCTGCATCTTGAAAACACATGAAGCAACCTTAGCAACATTAGACAAAATAAGCTAAGGATCAAATGGACACATGTCAATTAGGATGAATGAGAACTAGGTGTGGATGATTTTCAAAAGAATAACTTAGATCAAGTGGCATTTTTCATTTCAAAGCATGAATTTGAAATTTTTTGAAACAA
The DNA here is from genome assembly GCA_037957365.1 of Torreya grandis. NCBI lineage: Eukaryota > Viridiplantae > Streptophyta > Pinopsida > Cupressales > Taxaceae > Torreya > Torreya grandis. The sequence goes on from JARHVA010000257.1 coordinate 3,098,925, forward strand.
GGGTCCCCATTTTAAGAAATGTGGGTATGTTGACCTTAAAAAGTGTCTCAATTTTTACTAGACAATATTGAAAAAGGATATAACATCAAAAGGAAAAGGAAAGATAAGATTATGAAACATGGAGGGAATATCTCAGTGAAGAAGAATGCAAATAAAATAATTGTAGGCCAAAATTTGAATATCACCATAAGGGGTGAAGTGGATACATCATCAATGAGAGTTCTTATCCCATATAAGGAGAACATATCATGTAAGTAAGGAGCATTGGTAATGCGCCACTCTGATGAACATGTATATAAGGAACCAATAGTGGAATAAAATGAGATAGTGTGGAATCTATGAGTGATTTAAAGACATACAAGGAGATAAATGAAAAGATAAGGGACATCCAAAATAATATTCTAATCTTAAAGGATGATCCCCATCATAGGGCCCAAGACCTAATTTTTCAAACAATGTTGTAACTGTCAATAAGTTACAGATTTTAAGAGTGTGTGGAAGATAATATAAATAATCAAAAAACCAATCACATTATCATATGCATAATTTTGATATATAAAAATGTAAATTTTAGTCAATATGATGAATAGGTAAATTAGATATGTTTACACTCTATAGTAAGACCCTGAAAAGGTAGTTCTTATGATCAAAAGAGATAAATTTCCTTGAAAATTATTTATACTAAATGAAAGAATAAAAATTTATAGATGTTTTTTAATGATAAATAATAAAAGCATGATAAAAAAATCCTTTTTTAGTTTTTATTCTCTTCTATGTGCACTTATGGGAGAGACAGTTATAATATATGTACAATCGTTATGGGATAGACACTAATGATAATTACATAAGGGTGGTGGTTAATTTTTTGGTCAAGTGATGGTTGAACTTATTGCTGAAGTGTAAGGTTTGACTTTTAGTTATGTAGTGATGCTAAAAAATTATATAACATGCCAAAAATATAAGAAGGGCCAGTTTTCATGTTGCAAGTTAGGATGAACCTAACACATGGATGTTTATTATGCACATTATTACACATGGGAAAATCCTACATAGAATTTTAATAGTACACAAAGATACAACAAGACAAATACAATGTTGTATACATTTCAATGGTGAAGGATTTGCACATGGATTTTAGTAAGACATTCATAGAAAAATATTTCTATGTAAAAAGTGACAAGACATTATGGAAACTTCATAAGGTAGCATAATTTTTTGTGCAAATAATGAGATATTATGCATGTGGGAAATATAAACTCCAATTTATGAGTACACTAACCCATGTGGAATCTAAAAATAGGCAATTTTTCTTTTATTGAGGAGAAATGATACCCATACTACCTTTATTCAACTATACAAATTTAAATTTAAATTGTGTAAGGTTGTACCACTTAGTTTGATAGGCATATTACCCCTATTTAGACATCAAAACAATTGATGTGTGTTTTGATGGGTTCATGTAATGTTTAGTTCAATGATATGGTTATTCAGCACTGGATTGGTTTGTTTAATGTCCAAATAGAAAGGATTTTGTGTTGTGTTTTGCTCAATAAATGGTGGATAACATGGCTTCAAAATTTCCATGTTGAATACCAGATGCCAACCTAAGTATTGTGATATGTCAAGAATAAAACCATTCTCTTTAGTTGCATTCAAGAAGGTTTATGGACTATGGCATAGAGGATTGATCTTCTGGTGTGTACCCTTGAAGCATTTTTTTTGAAAATGCAACCAGACCTTATCACGTATTTCAAATTCACGAGATGTACAATGCACATCATGGTGATTTTTATACTTCATATATTAGTATATGAGTATCTATTGAACTTGATTCTGAGTGTTTCAGATGTGTCACAAATTTTTTTTTGACTTATCTATTTCACATTCATGTATATAAATTTTTAATAGAGGGTGCACCATGAGATATGTCTAAAGGTGTCACTAGTTAAAACCCAAGGAATGTCGAAAAAGGGATATATCATAGAGAGTTGTGTAAATATATATTATAGGCATGCATAATGTATATCAATTTATCATCCCAAGAGAATGGTTGTGCACTATTTTACATACATGTATGATGAAAAAGTGTGTTTTTGACAAAAATTATTTTTAAATATAGATGAAATGTGGTTGACTAATTTAACTATGTATCCATCATGTCTCATAAATATTTCTAAAAATGAATAACAAAACATGGGACACGATCAAACTATATAGATCATGGAAATATAAAATGAACCAAAATTTGGCTGAATAATGTTTGTGAATTTTTTGATGTGTTTATTTTATTATTGTAAGAAACCATGATCGACATCTTAGACAACCTATCTAATAAAATAAGCATACATTCATTCATATATTTTGACATAGGGAGGCCAATCATGAAATTCATGTTGATGGCTTCTCATGGATTAAAAGGAATTGGTAAAGGCATGTAAATTCCTAGCCTCATATTTTTGGGTTTGGAGATGTAATAAGGAATTCAATAATTGATGTGAAAATCAAAATATATACCAATGTATAATTAGTAGAAGTGGTGTTATAACATTTCTAGTGTCTTCATATTATGTAAGTGTCTCTCTATCATACTATACTGTGCCTCCCAAAAAATTCTTTACTGAGGTGTACCATTAGAAATATATAGATTTAAAATATTAAAAAAAATTTGGGTAGACATATATAACTCCAAAACATATACATCTTACATAAGGGTGGTATAGTCATCTATAAAGTCCTTATATGTTGAGTAGAGAGATACCAAATCAATGAATTTATGTTTACAATTCTATAACTATAATAAATATTTTAAATGGTGGTTAGATATGGTAATATGCTATTTTTCATTCCCCTTCTTATGTTTGATCACCAAATGGAACTACTACAACTATTTCATCCTCTTCATGTGGTGCACATTCTCTAGCTTGATCTACATCTACACAACTAAAGTGGATTATGATTAGAATGAATGATTATCTTCTTATAAAATTTGTAATTCCTCTATTAAATTGTTTATTTCATAATATAATTCAACTCTTTATCATATTTGGAGTAATATTAAACCATGGTGTTGGTAATTTTTGAATGATTCGTGACCCTATGTGCATGCTACATGAGTACTTTAACAAGTGCATAGTCATACACATCCATGTGAATCTTGAAGGAGTGGAATTTTTTGGTCATTTACATGACACAAGTTTCACATAGACACTTATTAATCTCCTAAAAAATATAATGCTATGTTATTGTCTACATGCATCTAAAAATTACACAGTACAACATGTCTAGTATAATGTTTAATGATGATGTAGTGATATCCAATGAATTCTTAGAGCAAGGTTATCTATAAAAAATTGGCCCTATTTCCTTAATATTCCTATTTGGATCCCACCATCCTCATTTTTCTTGGAATTTTTATCCTTTAACAACCTAGTTTTGAAAACCTTCTATGCATGATAGAACTGTCACCCAATGTGATGAGACTATCATTCTAGGTTATAGAACCACCACATATATTTTATAATAATGGTGGTAGTTCCATCATAGTAGGTTAGTTTTGTTTTAAATTGGAATTGGTTTTGAAATTTATATTGGCATTTCCATTATAAGGATTGATAGTTGCATAACCGCCCCTACAAAAGGGGTGATTCTATCACCTCATCCCCATCTTCTAAATTTGGCTCCTAAAATTCATTATTTCACACATTTTTACTTGTTTATTTTAAATTTATTTATTTTTATGCCTTAATTTCACCTTCAATCTGACATAACTCACCCCCTCTTCTATTTTCAATCATTTTGAGTCCCTCCCAAGTTCTACTTAGTTAAACTTCTTCATGCAACCTCCATTGCTCTTCTATAAGTAAGCCAAATTTTGCTTAATTTTGGATCCAAAAATTTTCATTGGAACCTAGATTTTTTTAACCCTTTCATAAACCCATACTACTACCATTATTTTTAGTCTCTAAGTTTATTTTTTTCATGATTGATTACACTATTGTAAGCATTGAAATGTCATTGATTCTAAAACCTAGTCTTTGTCAATAGTGCACTTAGCGAGCCACAAATCAGTTACTCTTTATTAGGGATTTTTCCCCCACTTATCTTCCACTATTTTTTAAAACCATTGGTTCATATTCTTGGTTATAAATTCATTAAAATATTTACCTAGACAAAGGAACTAGCATATTGAGGATAATACTAACATATAGTAAATGATATTAGTTAATCTCTATCTTGATCATGTTAGAGAATCTTTGATTTTAGTTTATTTAATTTTTAGATTAAATTAATTAAACTATTATTATATTATATTATATTTATATTCCAAAAAAATAATTTTATAGGAAAATAATCATTTCCTTACCCAGTATTTATGATTAAAAAAAATAGCTAGTCTCTTTGTTTGCATGCATTCATTCAATTTCATTAATAGTGTATAATATTTCATTAAAACCATATGTCAATATCAAAATATAACACACATACTTTCACCTATTGTAAAAAATCAATTTTTAGTTTCAAAATGAACTCTTTTCATTCACACACACATAATAGCAACCAAAAAATGTTAGATTAGCCTAGGTAGAAAAAAGGGCTTGTTGCAATTCTGATTTCTCTTGTTTTAAAAAAAATAAGAATGTTTTTTTCACCCAAAATATAACAAAATTATAATTTATACTAACATTTTATTTAAAACAACACACTATTCGTATGTAGTATGTATCCAATCTAGAAATATTAAAAGTTTGTTTTCCTTGCATATGAGTAAAAGAAAATATAGGAGATTAATATTATTTTCATGTTATAATCCAAACTTATTCTTGAATCATTTCCATGTTGGTAGAATATTTAGTTTTTACATAATAAAATTCATTCTTTATTTATAAAACCACACACAAAAAAAGGAAATACATATCTTTATTTAGGTTTTATCTTAAAAAAATAGAAAAATTAGAATTTGCTTAGTTAAAGTAGTTGTCTCTCTCTCTCTCTCTTACCTTGTATGCATTGAAAACAGATTAGAAAAGACAAAAAAAATAAGTGTTTTCATTATTTAATTTCAATTTGTTTTATCAATCTTTTGCTTTCTTGTCATTTAATTTTAGTAAATAGTTACTTTTTATTTTAAAGCAAAAAACATTTCTTAAAATAAAATAATGCAAAAACATTGTGAAAGCCTTACCCAATTATGCAAGCCACATAATTTAAACTTTTATTTTAACAACATAGAAAGTCCATTCAAATGCTCAACTACATAGACAAGCTCATATGCTTACGCCTTACCTAGAAAATTTTAGATGACACTTCTTGAAACACCTAGTTTTATTAGAGAAGGTCTTTTACCTTACGTTAGGGCATATAGTCCCACTCTCAATATACATTTTAATATCAACATCAATATTAGGGAATAGGTATTCCATGTTACACCCATCACACACCTCATTGTTGACTCTCTTAATGCCTTAGAGGGATAATAATGAATTATTGATCCACCAATCATTATCCTCTCTTAGAAAAAGGTCAAAAATACAACATTATTGAAGCTTACATCCTTAACTCCACCCCATTTATTATTTTCTTTAGGTCTAGCTTTGTCATATATCATTCACACTTGTGGATGACATTGACTAGGCATAACTAACCTAATTTTTTTTATCTCATCTCATAACTCATTCAGCCTAACTTCCCTCATTTGCTCAATCCTAGTATCAATTAAGAGATTCACCTCCTCATAATATTAGAGATCAAAGGACCTTGGAGCTCTATTTTTTCATAAATTGACACTCTCAATGAGAAACTAATGTATACATATTTTTTTCCTCATAAGAAACCTTTGCCACCACCTATTCCACATAACAAACAACCCAATCCATAGTCCTATCCATATCCCTTCCTTTATGTTTTTTGCATTAGCCTCACCTAAGAGAATTGAGTGCATAGTTTAACACATGTTATTCATATTTACATTTATTAGCGAGCCCAACATGGACTTACATATTTTGCATTTTCATTTCTTTCTCTTCTTATTTCTCCCTTCTCCATTTTCCCTCCTTCCATTTATCCCAAAATTATTCATATACCCCCAGAATATGTCTAGACATGACATAGGAAAATCTCTTGGCCTAGAAAGATATAGAAGGAGCCAACTCAACTCTAGCAAGATTTCATTGGTGAGTTTAAATAACCCTATATTTAACACCAATGCAGATTATCAATTATATGATTATAATAATTATAATACATAAAATAGGAATAGGTATCTATTCATGAGATATGGGGCATTTCTAAAAGTGTCAATAACCATTTCAACTCCAATGATATGAGTCTCACTAGGGGAGATACAATCACTACTTGTATATCCATTAGTCAATTGATTAGACTGCAAATCCTAGACATAATTTTTTTTGTTAAGTATGATCACTATCTAGAAATGATACACCACTTGGAAGATGAGGTTAACTGTATGCAAGTGGTTACACATCCCCCTAATAGGAACCAATATGCCTCTAACTTATTGGTGCAACCTATAATCACTGCCACTACCCTAGACGATCTCACTCCAAACTAGCCTCTTAAGACTAACCAATCTCATGCCTCTACCCATATCATATTGGATACTATTAGGACACACACCATCATTATCCTAATTCAACTCATTAAGACCCTATTATGTCACATTTGTGACTTAGAAAACAAAATAAAAAATCCTAGGCCAAGGGATGGGCCTAAGTAACCTTACACAAGCTCATCCATCTCCTTTTCCCATAAAAAAAATAATCATCCACTAATGAAACAAAAAAATTACATGTTTCCACATGCCCCCACTAATCCATGCCTCTAACCAACCCTTTAGGGAGCTAATTACTCATGTGGTCGCTAAATCCCAACTCAAATGCTTCTAAAATCTCTCCATCTTATCAAAATCTGAACAAAACTCCAATGGGATGTTATACACTTATAATAAGCCTTGAAAAAATAATGTGGTGACTAATAAACCACCATTCTCTACCCCTCCAAGTTACATGCCACCCATGTACACTTCCCCTCCATAAATAAGTAGAATCCCACCTTATTTATACTCAAACTATGTGCAAACTACATATATTCTACCTTAACAAACCAACAATCCTCCTTCATCTAAAAATATCCCCTACTTCCATATGTATTCCAAATCTACTTATCTAGATTATTTGACTTCAACCTATGCAGCTTCTTTTATCCCTTATAGTGGTTACCCATGTAGACGCTATAATTTCATACTCCTAGTGGTGATTAATTAAGTGATATAGGTCCTATTTATTTAAATCCCCTAAATGAACCCAATCATAAAGTTTAGATTATTTACCATTTACTATCCTAGTAAATAGCCTTTACTTTTACCCCTTTACCATTACCAACCTCCTAAAACCAATTATAACCTAGGAATCTACCTGTATAACCTACTTACCCTCATATAGATTCATTACAAATAACTCCATCCATCCCTAAGATATTCCTATCCACAACTAAAATAAAGTCTCCACTTTGGGTGAATCTAGAATGATTCTCCTATGATTAGCACCAATTCTCTATATTGACATCGATCCATAAATATGTAGCCTGCCTTTACATTCTGGACCAAAGAATTGAGAGCCTCAAAAATCTATTCAAATTCTTGGACACTTTGATGACATTCATACCAGTACTTTACTAGATTTTTTATTACATTTAACCACATCATATGTGCAACCCAAGCTGTTACATGTGCTATGGAAGAAGCCCATTATGATATAAGCTAAACAAAGGTAAGTACTATATTTTATTTTATCACTATCTATCAATAATTATTATTTTATCTATCCATTTAATTAGTAAAATATTATTATCATAATTATTTATTTATTTATCCATTCTTGTTAAAAAATCTACCTCATTTTAGTCTCTGATTTATTAAATTTATCCATAGAGAATTGACGTTGATTCATTCTGAATTGGCACTGATTCTACATATCAGTAGTGATCTTGTTAGGATCAACATCAATCTATTATGTTTAATACATAGGACCTGATACCTTATCATAAGATTTTGTTTTTAATCCCTTTTCTAATTACTATTGTTTGAACATGGCCTTCCCCTTATAGATGACTCTACCCAGTTTAGTTCATGATGTGACCAACATCATTGATCTCCCTATTTTCCCTCAAGCTTTGTTTGTGGATCAAATTGATATAGCCATTGAAATATCCCTTTGTCCCATCATCTATGCACCCTCTTTTGAATCTTATGAAGAATCATTATCTATAATTCAAGATGATTTAGATTTTCCCTCTACTTATTGGGAAAAATATTTTATTTACATTACTAAATTAATTGAGGAAGTAAATATAAATTAACATTATTATCAAATCATTTATCTATTATAATTATTTTATCTTTATTATTCTGTTAATTTCATAAACAATGGACTGATATCCATCTAAGGAAGTGTAACACTTCCTATAAATGATCTTTGATCATGCAGTCTACCCATCTCTTTTATTAATCTATTATTATCAAGTATTCAAGTGTGTGTAAGTTAACCTTCCTAGCCAAAAATGAGTTCTCACTATCATTAGATTTAAATGGTGTGCAACATCTTCCAATCCCTAGGTATCCACATAAACCATGTTATTTTGAGTTTTTGGTAAGTCATATTTCAATTTAAAGAAAACAAGAAACTACTTAAACATTTTGGCATGCCTGGTGGGATCCCTAAAGTCTCACTCTTTTTTTTAAATTATTTTTTAAATTTTATTATCTCTCTTCATTTCTTATATATTTTTAATTCATCCAAAGAAAATCAAAATTGCATTTTTTCCTTTTTAAAGGTTAAACAATCTACATCCATTTTGTTTGTTTAGTTTTCTCACATAGGATAATCTAGATGGTAAATTTATTGTAGTCATCACTTTTATCACACACAAACCAAATCATGTTGATAATAAACTCATCGAAACACCTAACATAAGGGAACTTATGGGGATTTCATAACATCATGATAACCTTATTCTTGATTATCTCACTTGGATTTCACCACCAAGGGAGTACAATCACAATTTTCTAGCTAAGTATAAACTCTAGTCTATCAATAAATTCTAGATAAGCACCTGACAGCCATATGTTATATTGTGTGAAGTGAAGGGGTAGGCCCCAACACAAAGCCAATTATTGGTACCAATACAAAAATCCTTGACCATCCCCATCAGTTCACACATTGTAATATAAGGTTGTCAAGCGGTACCTAAAACCAAACCTAAGACCATCTAAAAATCTACTTCTTAAGACACTTAGTATCCTTCTTTTTCTTTTTTTCACACTTTAACATTAAAAAATTAAAATCATTTTGGAAAGAATTTAGTGTGTGTATATTTTCATCCTCACTTAAAATGAGATAATAAAAAATAATCTTTTGCATGATTTTTTTTTATCACTACATGGTTTTGATGTAACAACAATCACAAAATAAAATTAAACCCCCATCTATGTATTCATTTATGGATAATTCTCCTAGCCACCTACTTCTCCTAAGTCCAAATGAGAAAGCATCCTTCAATACTACACCCATGGTGAGCCTGAGTTCACCACCATAATAAATAGTAATCCCTTAGCTCTTAACCATTATCTCACCTATAGATCTATATGAATCAAAATATATCCCCATACATAGTTATATCAACATCTATATGGAATTCCCTTTGTGGAGTGTGAAGGATTTACTATTTCCACATTAACTTCCCATAATAATCCCCCTCTTACTAGTTCTAATACCAGTATGACACAACACTTAAATAACCCACCTCTAGTGATGTTTAGTTATCCATCACCAACCACCACTCAAACTCAAAATGATATTGCTCCTCATCTTATAGATACCCAACCAGTTATTACATCACTCTAAAACCTAGTTATGTTAGTCCTAATAGTACTTCCACTAGTTCAAACTAATATTCCCTTAAGCACCCAAACAAAAACATCACAATAAGCTCCTATGAGTCAACCACATTAGTAGTATATAGCCTTGACCACCTAGTATATAGGGCCTACACAAGGTATTTGACATACATATATCCCTTTGCAAGCTCCACAATATGTGGTGGTTTCTCAAACCATTATAACCATGTTGGTAAGTTATCCCTCATCTTAAGTTTTTCCATGGCATTACCTACATATCAACTCTTATAGCAAAATGTTTTAGGAGGAATTCATCAACATAACATCCAACCTGATCTCATGAGCATCTTTATGAACATGATACCTAACTTAGAATATTTTGCCTCTATGAAGAAAAACATGGCCACCTATAAATAGATTTGTAATGAGCACATCAACCCAACAATTCCTATCAGAGATTATCCTTGATAATGGAAACTCTCTAAGTTTACCAAATTATAGAATAAAGAGGACCCACAATAGCATCTATGAGCATTTAAACACACTTGTTACCTTATAGAACATGATGATGCACTCCTTAAGACATTCCTTATATCATTAGTTGGGCCTACTCTATATTGGTACAACTCAATCTCATAACATTTCTTCTTTTCATTTCGCTAGCTAGTTCAAATATTTGTAGAATAGTTTTCCATTAATATATTAATAAAATTCACCATTATAAACCTTTATTCCATCCATCAATTCAATGATGAGTCCATCTCCAAATTTTTAGCTAGATGGAAAATTTTAACCAATCAACTCACCTTCTCTCCATCACATCCTGAGTAAATCTGATTATTTACGAAAGTGTATGTCAAACACATATTATCAACACAATGGGTATAGTCTTTTAAATATTTTGACAAGGACTTTTCAATGGACTACAAGCTTGAAATTAGAGCCCTTGAAGAAGGGAAGGTCAAACTATGAAACAAGAACTTTAAATATGAACCCTCCAAAGGGGATACCAACACCATAGTTTTGAAGTTAGCACCACACTAAACCAAAAACCAATCCAATCCCTCCACTTCATAGGCACAATATCATAAGTTTTTAAAACACTTTTCCCCAAGACAATATACCCCTATAGGAGAATCTTATGCGTCTATTTTAGATAAAATCCTAAAGGCTTCTCTCATCAAACTCCCTCCCATCAGACCTCTCAATGAGTCTTGTCCTAAACCTAATTGGTTTATGGAAAATGAATTTTATAATTTTCATCATGTAATAGGCCATGACATCATTAGATTTCATTATTTCAAAGGCTTATAAAAAAATCCTATATATCAAGGAGAATTGTCATTAGATAGTCATAATGGCCCCACAAACCAATCCATAGATATATTTAGGAAACCATTTTATAATCATGTCTCTACATAAAATTTCATATAAGTTAAATTTTAATCCACATCAAAACATTAGACTCACATAACTAACACCATCTATAACTAGATCATACCTAAATAATTTGTTGATTCCTTATCCCTGATCTCCTCATGGGAGACACTTTTGAACCATCCAAACCAAGCAAAGACATCCCAAAAACTTCCTCTAATATGCGAAATCTCATTTTTTGGAACCCACTGGAGGAATCCCTATCTGAAAACACTTAAGAACTGAGAGAGGAAAAACTTAACAAAGCAAAGGTTTGTTTATACATTCCACAAGATTCTATTCCTCACATCATTTTGATACCTACATCTCACATACCTATTCCCTCTAGCCTATCACTTCCAAAGGAAACTATTGGGTTACCTCAAATTATCTGTAGATTAGTTCCCCCCATTTTTAGGGAGGTATTAAATCATAAAGAAAATAAAGGGAAAGTTATAGATACCAAAAACAAAAATCTAGGATCCCCAAGGGGAAAATATATACAACATCCTCTTGTTAGGATTGAAATACCTAAAGGGGAAATCACCATAACCCCTAAATAGATGCAAAAAGGCAAAGCACCATTTCCCCTATTAAGACAAGATTATCTATACTAGGTACCAATTCTTTAGTTAAAATTAAAGATACTATTATAGAATCTACCACTAAAACATTAGTAACATCACAACAAAAAATCCCCAATGTAGTCATGCTAATCCATAATCCATTAAACCCCTATTACCTACTCGCTAGTCTAAGAGTGCAGACTTACCATCAACATCAAGTACCAATTGTAAGGAATATCCAAGTAGCTAGCTCTAAAGGCCAAGGTTCAAGACCACATATCTTGCCTCCATAATTACCTTAAAGGATGGAAAAGCTAAGTTAGGACCCATTGAATGGATCTTATTCTAAGATCTTTGATCAGTTTATCTAGACCTCTTCAATCATGTTACCATTTATATATCCTATCAAACTACATATTCAAAAACCATCATGGTATAGAGAGATCAAGTCATATTCATACCATAAAATAGTATGGCACGAAATAGAAAGCTATAATGCATTAAAATTAGTTGTCCAAAATCTATTAGATGAATATGATCTCCTAACAGAACAACCAGATCATGCCCATCCACCTATAATTCCATCCACCATAGAAAATAAGATGTCAATGAAAATTGTAAAGGAGGATATAATCACTCATTCGATTTATTGTAACTCTCTCCCCCTAGATGGGGATGAATTTGAAAGAAAAAACCCCCATATATTATATATAGATGTGGTTCATTTACCCATTTGATCCCAAGAATAGGGTCATAAGATCCACAATCATGAGAAAGCTATAGTAACTATTTGTAAGCACCAACTCCTTATGAAAATAGTCTAAAAACACCTGAATTTAAACCTAAGGTCTTCATTTTAGGAAAGGCAAACAATAATAATGCTTTAGAGATCATAAAAATATCTATCCTAAAGTAATTGCATCAACTGTCAATCAAGACGTCCTTATATGAACTTATCCAAAACTCTCCATAACACTGTGAAAACATGATAGAAGCCTTATGAGATACACAAATACAAGCATATGAACCTCAACCATTTTTAACCTTAATTACATCACTTCAAAAACCCTTGTCTATGATGTTTCATGATTCAAAGATACCACCTTTATAGCTAGATGACTAGGATCCTACCTTATTTATCACTACCTAGATAGATCAAAATTAGATTAAAAGAGCCATGATAGATAACAATGCTAGTATAAAAATTATCTCTTCTCATGCATTTAAACAATTGTAGATACTAAGATAGTGGTAGCCTAGTTACCTACCATTCTATGAACTTTTAATGATATAATTGCCCCTACATTAGGAATGATAGTACTTCACATTTAGGTAGGCACTTGGGTTCTCCCTATAAATTATTCTATGTTATTAAAGGATAATTCTAGTACAATATTTTTCTAGTATGTCTTCAGATATGTGCTATGCACTTCATCCCCTCAACATTGCATCAGTGCATTAAATTTAAACATGAAGGAAAAATCCATAACATCCCAGCTAACCCCTACCCCATCAAAATTTTAAACCTTACCTTCCAACCCAATGAGGTCCTAATTCCATTATAAATTACTACCCCATCCACATCTAAAGAAGCCTTTACTAGCACAACCATCCCTATGTCAAGACTACATAAGGAAACCATCGATTCTACCTTCCAATAAATTTCAATTAGAGAGTACCAATTACTAACACTTAATACCCTCCCTATACCACAAATATATGGATTCCCCAACAAAAAATTAGCTTATTGTCCAAATGTAGGGGAAACTATTCCCTTTGGTTCACCATTCCTTCATACCCATCTGAATTATGAAGGAATTGACCAACCTTCCATGAGCCCTTCTAAAAAAACTTGAGCTAAACTATTTACATCCAAATTTTCATTTTTTAATTAACCCCATTTCATAGAAACATACCTATGATGATGTTCCTAGAAAGGTTTTGGTATGGGACATTATGAAAAGGGCCCACATGAGGTTGTATTGAGGGAGTTTGTAAAAGCCCATGAGAAACATGGCCTTGGATTTAAAAAAAGTCCCAAATCTTCCTGAAATTTTACTCTTCCCCCATCTTTGAAGAGGATACACCATCCTTTCCATCTAATACCCCTTCCGCAACTAACATCATCATATCCATTCTACCTAACTTTTTTTTAGTCAACACCATTTTCATAGAACTTCCTTTCTATCAGTACAATGATAAGGACTACACCATTCCTTTATACTACCTTAACATGATAGGGTAGGATTCTCCCACCAAACCTATTCTTTAGTGCCAGGATGATGAGTCCATCTTTACCCATTTAGGCACTAATAACTCCCATCTATGTAAAGCCCTCCTATCATAAACCTATAGTCTTCTAATTGAGGCCACCATTAATGTTAAAATAGGGTCACTAAATACTCTATACATTGTTAAAGTTAGTAAATCCTTAGATCCTCAAGAATCTCTATATTTCACTACATTTCTATCTGATCATAGTGAAACATTTACTTGGTCTTATAAACATATGCCTAGTATTGATCCTACCATTGTCATCCATAACATTGTTACATTTCTTAATGCTAAGCCTATCAAGAAGAAGCTCCAAAAAATGCATCCTCTTATTTTACTCTTAGTCAAAGAGGAGATACAACACCTCTATCTTTTAATTTATCTGACCTATCAATTAAACTTAGTGGGTATCTAACATTGTCCCTATAATGAATCATATAGGGGGACTTTACCTTTATACCAAATTTCAATATTTCAATCTCGCTTGTCCAAAGGATGACTTTTTTCTCCCCAATATTGATCAATTAGTCAATTTAACTGTTGGCCATGAAATGTTGTCTTTAATTGATGGTATTTTTGGATATAACTAGATCCTTATCACACTAGAAGACCAACCTAAGACCTCATTAATTAATCCTTGGGGGAATTTCTACTATCATGTTATGCCTTTTGTCCTAAAGAATGCAAGAGTCACCTATCAACAATCCATGACCTATATTTTTCATGATATTATCCACAAGATTGTGGAGGATTATGTAAATGACATCCTCGATAAATTGAAGTTACAAAAAGATCACCTTTCCATTATAAGGGTTATTTTCAATCACCTAATCCTATTTTATGTCTGTCTAAACTTTAAGAAATGAATTTTTAGAGTATTGATGGATAAACTCTTATGATTTATTATCTCCATCCAAGGGATATAAGTTGACCCTACCAAGATCATGGCCATCTTAGAAATGATTATTAGGAATTAGCTTTTACATTGTGTAACTTTGGGTATTTACTGAAAGGTAAATAATATATTTGGTAATAATTAGTTATTGAAATATTGTTATATAATAATATTACAATAATAGATAGGTATATATATTTGTGAGATATATTGTTATGCTTTATAACAATATATCATATTTAGTGTTTGCATTATCATAGGGATTTTAGGATGAGAAAATGATGGAGAAATTATAGGAATCATATTCCTATATATATATATATATATATATATATATATATATATATATATATGTAGTGTCTTGAATGATTAATCAATGATAGCATAATATTATTATGTGATTAATTTTTTTTGTTTACACTAGAAACTTATTTGTGTTTAGATCTTTGAATTCATAGAAATGGTATTAGAGCAATGGAATCCTAAGGATGGTAAAGGATAGTTACACTTTGATTTGTCCCTACGTATGTGTTTGTAGTTGTTATGGTAATTCCTCTTGTCAATTATATAATAGGTAGAAGTTTATTATATGATTTTGAGAGTTTTATTGCTTTGTTTATATTAGAAAAGAATAAAACAAACAAAAGTAGATCAAACTACATTATTGTTTAAATTTTACATTCATATCAAGATTGAGCTTCATACTAGGTCGTGATTCTTGTATCACCTCAATTATGGATTAGACATCTACATGTTTCTACAAACATTGTTTGCAATCATGCTATGACTAGTTGATCATCTTCTATATGATTCGTAGTCGATGCAGAGTACATATAACTGGGTTGTCAAATTCTACATATTTTTGTGAAGTTATTGATTTTTTATCGAATGACATTCAACATATCATTTTTAATCAAGTGCCATATTTTGATCAAAATATAGTTCAATTTTGAGCTTGGATCCTAAGTTATCCTCATATTACCAATGAAAAAATGGACTTATTACATGCAGATCTATATTTCAAAAAAATATTACTTTTTGTTTATAGTTTCAATTTTCTATTATTTTGTATAATAGCTTCCCAATGCATATTATTGATCCATTATTCACTTTAGGCAGTTGTCTGCATCCTTGCATCTAACCTTTCCACTTCTGTATATTAGATAGCCATGTACAAGACATTTACCATATAGTTTGGCTTCCCAAGTGGAGACTTGAATTTGATTTTTTCAAATTTCAATATTGAATCACCTATATACAGTTACATTAACCCTACATGAAGTACTATAAGGAATTGGTGATTTACACTAGGATGGTCCCATATTCCTTAGAGAATGAAATATTCTATATGCTAGTTCATGAAAACCACTAACCATCTCCTTGCATAGTGGTATTTATTTTCTATGAGGTAAATCAAAGAGCATAGTGGTGTTTAGGTTTTGTGCCTCATTACTTTTGCATAAAGCCCATGTTTTGTTATTAGTCATTTTTTATTTGAAGTTTTGTTCGCTATTAAATCTATGTTGATCAGTCTTGATTTTTTTTGAATCATTACATTTGATTTATAAAAAATTTACTTGAGTCTTATTTTTTTTAGATATTAAGTCAATAAATACCATTTTCCATTATAAGTGTCAAAATAATCTTTGAGTTGGTTGTAAAGTATATCAATTTTTTTTATTATTTCAAAAGTGTCAACAATAGAGTCATTTGGTCCATGTAATTAGTTTTTATTTTTATTTTATGTTAATAATCATGATTCTATGTATAGAAGTCTCTATCATCAAAAGTGTTAGAAAATTAATGAAAATGGTTCTAATTGTACATAAATGAATTATCAGTGTAACCGACATCCATTTTTTAAAATGTATATCAAGAGTGTGGGGGGAGTAATTATCTTTACTAATCTAAATATTTGAGCTACATATTGGAGGCTAGGGGATATATAGAAGTTAGAGGTCTTTAAAGGACCTCTCATCATTCATCAATGATGGGCTGCACCAATGTTTTGGTGGGATTTTGTGTGGTGTCTTTTTATAGTTTCTATTGTGTGTTTTCAAAATAAGAATAAAAGAATATGCCTGTTAAATTTTTTTCATTTGTGTGTACTTCCAAACATAATTCCCTAATGTGAAGACATTTTGAAAGGATAAAAATAACCAATGTAAGTCAGTTCATAGATCTTGAAAGGGTTTGTGGTAGAGATCTACAAAATTACAAGAGGTGAATAGTGTTCTAGCAATAATTAGGAGAGTAGTTACTATAGAGATCCCATGACTACCTTACTTATTTATGGAGATGAACCTTAGTGACATGTCCATTGAGGTCAGGTAAATTAAATGTGAGATACATTCCTTCACATAGTAGTGTTCATGTGCAGCAAGATTATGTGAGTAGTAAGCAGACCTAAGAGTATGTAGTGGCATACGATTATATTTATTATGTTCATGTCAAGGTTTGTAGTGAACCTATAAAACCATGAGAGGAGTTAGCCTTTATTTGTATCAACATCATGATCCAAATAGGGCATGCTACAATCGGTGATCATACTAAATATAAGAGTGTGAATGTTTTTGTAGCATGTAAAAACTATGGGGGGAATGTTAGGAATTAGATTTTACATTGTGTAAATTTGGGTATTTACCGAGAGGTAAATAGTATATTTGGTAATAGTTAGTTATCAGAATATTATTATATAACAATATTATGATAATAAATAGGTATATATATTTTTTGATATTTATTATTATGCTTTATAATAATATATTATATTTAGTGTTTGCATTATCATAGGGATTTTGGGATGATAAAATGATAGAAAAAATATAGGAATCATATTCCCATATATATATATATATATATATATATATATATATAGTATTTTTAATGATTAATCAATGATAACATAATATTATTGTGTGATTAAATTTTTTTGTGTCTAATGAAAACTTATTTATGTTCAGTTCTTTGAATTTATAACAATGCCACCTCCATCCAATCTAAAGAAGCTCCATAGTTTGGAAGGTAAATTACAATCTATCATTTTATCTCCCTGTTATCTGATCATTGCCAACCTTTCCATCACATTTTAAGGAAATATATCCATTATAAGTGGGATTCTTGTTGTCACAAGGATTTTAAATCTCTTAAGAGCTACCTTCTCTCACCACTAATTCTCACTCTGTTGAAAGAAGTAAAACCATTCTTCTTGTATATTTCCACTACTAACTATGCCCTTAGAGCTATGTTGGTCCATCATGATGAGCAATAAAAATAGTAGTGTAATATGAGACATATTATTCTCATACTAAAATGTTATGTCTAGGTCTTGTTTCCATTGCTACTAAACTATGACATTATCTTCTCAATCATAAAACTTTCAATGTTATAAACATCGATCCCTTAAAATTCATGAACTCCAAGCCTTATTATAATTAGCAAATGTCCAAGTGGCTTACATTTTTTAATGAATTTGATATGTATTTTACCTATCAAAAGTCAATTAAAGGTCAAAC